>JBBPLK010000050.1:0-25505 GCA_038089735.1 Exsudoporus frostii
GTTCCTTCGAAGATTCAGTTAGGTATATCTTTTTAACGACCTATTGTTCCCTCGATGCAGCAGGGGTAAGTATTGGATACAATATCGTGATTCAAGATACCCAGATGTGCGGGAACTATGGGAGAACCGGTTTCCAAGTGACATGGTTCAGAACGTTCAGAGGTCATGCACCCACAAGATCCGGTCGGCCGCAACTCTCTCTTCAGCGGAAAATCAATCACGATGAAATGCTTGGGATCATGTCCAAGATTTCGATTTCCTCCTCGATAAAGATGTCACTGGTGGTATCCATCCTCGATTCAGCGTTACGTAGCACCAATTTCTTGGGGTCACATTACCTTATTTTCACCCCCATCTCGTAGGGAAACATCCTGAGGTTTTCCCTGCCCCTGCGAGGCGTACTCGCTAAATGTATTCTCCGTGCGAACTACATTGATTTCCAGAGGACAAGTGCCTATCATTCGACGACTCGGACGAGGCTGAGACCGAGCAAGGCCCACGCGCACGATAATAAGCAGTGGTGATACAGTCTGCAGCATCTCATCAGTCCTGCACGGAATGAGACCCAACCTAATGGATGGAAACAACTCACCGCAATTTGTGTCGCGATGCCGACACCAACGATTCCAGACTGGTTGCCAGATGCAAACAGACCAAACATGATGATCGTGCATGTTGTGATGAGTGCTCCGCACTCCACAATCAAGAGCATAGTGCTTTGGTAATCCATGTATCTTTGAGCGCCTAATGGTGCAGTTCTACACTCCGCTTCCCAGAGACGGTATGCGATTCCAAAGTTTGCTGTTAGGTTCGTGGCAGTCTCGAGTCCCCATCCAGCCAAGCCAAAAGCAAGCACATGCTGGGGTGAGGCCGTGGCAGTGGTTGGTATAAAGCTGGATACAGCGATTGTCGCAATACCTTGAAAATTGTGTCGTTGAACACTCAATCTCATCACCCTCGATAATTGACACTTACAGACATGTGCAACCCAGAAAATTAACTGCCGTTTGAGTTTAATGCGACATTCGGTCTGAATGGTGCCAGGTGACACTTACCGGAACGATGCAGACTCTGAGGCTACGTCCCCAGAGTCCGTATAATCGCCATATCTGACGCGCAATCAGCAAGACAATGTCTAGCGAGGGGAGGCACATACCAACAGCAGTTCTTGCACAAAGGTCTAAATACAATTACTCTCGGTCCACCCATGGTATAAAGTCAAAGACAGGCGGCTTACATTTATGATATAGATGTAGAACCCGATAACAAATGCTCTACTCGCGCCAGGATTTGAGTAGTACACATCGGGATCAACCCCGTAGGTAAAAGCTTGGAGGAGTTCAACGAGTGTGATGATAACATGTGCGGTAGATAATGAAAATTGCACGACGGCTGCAGCGAGTACTCTGGGGGACTTTCCAGTGAACCTTGCTTAATTCAGCTAGGAACTAGTGGAGATTACCTGCGAGATGACGTAGCACTTGATGTGAAGACGTGAATGCAGAATCCGAATAACATGCAGCTTGTACACACTTTAGCTCGACATCCAATGCAAAATATGCGAGACGTTCACGTACTTGACACCTACGAACCGGTTGGTCAGTGTATGAAGGCTAGAAACCACATCGTGAGCAAGACATACCATAGAAAATGGCCTCCAACCAGCTACAAATGAGGTACATCTGCCCTAGTGATTGGGGCATGGTAAAGGGGATAGGGTGGTTCCAGGCGCGACTATGAAAGTATCACATATTTGTACCTATGTAGGTGGCGGGAGTGAGCCTTTTAGGAAGAGTTCAACGAAAACTCACCGATATTTTTGGATATCCGTACCGCAATGCAATGGGGCCTTACCTGAGACTCTGATTGGAATGATACACTGTGAAGGACACCGCTTTTATGATAATATGGGCGCAAGCTTGGCTGCCGATTAAACTCCACCGCAAGTCAGGTCACCAAAGAAATGAACGTGGTGCCTACCTTGTAGATTTCCACCCATATCAACCGGTCCACGCACTGGCAAGTACTGTACTGACAATGCGGGCTCGCCAGCGGGCCGTCGCTTGTATATGTCCGCGAAGCCGACCCTTGCGCAGAACGTTGATTGCAATCGTGAAAAGAGCTTCAGACTCGACCGTACTTATGAGAGACGCTGGTCAGAGGCTCGAGTGCCGATAGAGGAGTCGAAGCTTGAAGATCCCAGTGGTAATAACAGTACATATATAAGCGACGACTACTCCGTAGATTCTGGCAGCTCATTCCAGCGATCTAGAATTTTTCAGCACAAAGGACAGTGATCATTGTAGCTTAACTATGGCTTAGCCATGCAATTGGGGCAAGTCAAAGTAAGTAGGTAGAGTACTAAGCTAAGTACGAAACTAGTATTCAAAGCATCTTAATTTTAATTCTTATTTTCGATGCCATATACGGTAATGTACTAGTCAAATACACGTGATCCAAGTGATGAGTACGCATTAACCTTTCAGACTAAGTTGAACTTCACTTTGTTAACACGTAACTTGGTTGGGCGGTTGAGCGGTTGAGAACAATCACTGACTTTGGATATAGTATGCGTTTCCTACGGAAACTGCGCAGTTTGGTAGGTCCCTTGGTTCATTGCAACTACGCCTTTGTAGGGAAAAATGGGATGTACTGACGAAAAACAGTGGTGGGGCTTGACTCCAGACGCGTATGGCTAGACAACTTCCCGTCCGGAGGGAAAGTTCTCAAATGCCCCATATGACACTGACTTGGTCATAGTAGGTACGTAAATGACAGGGTCAATGTAAGTGTTGGTAACTATGAGTCCTCGCAATAACACGCCTTAGAAATGCACCATTTTTCTTCCCCGAAACTTGTCCTCTTTGCTGCCTTGTCTGTCATTGGCGCGAATGCAATCTCATTGCAACGTCGCCAATGTTCGGGCACATTGAGCAGAGCGACCGTGCGTTTATCCCTACCCGTTCCCTAACGCTAGAGCCTGACGAAGACGAATCAAAGTCGATTGCTGACGAGTTGCAGTATAAATACTGGAACTCTGTTTCTGGCTCGTATACCGATGGCGAGCTTTGGACCGACGCAGTACGTACAATGCCCATTTATTCTATCTCGAGGTCTGAACATCCCGTCCATAGAACACCTTGGAAGATTTACACAACCTCATGCTCGCGACGGGCAGTGACACATATGGGGATATCGCCGACAATTCTTACATCGGACGGGCTGCTTTGGATCCTATCACAGATTGGGACTCGTTCTTTGGCGGAAGCTATGACGACGCGCAGGTATTTCCCCACTTCTTGCAACCTCACGGAACATGGTAACGAACGCGTCCTTCAGTGGGTCATACTCGCGTTATGGAAGATTAGCGACTACAAGGCCTCCCGCGGCGAGAGCTATAGCCAGTATATGGTTAGATAGATCCACTGTGTATCGGCTTTCATCTCATTTCTTCGACTAGTCCAGCTCCCTTGCGATATACGACATGGTTGCGGCACAGTGGGATGACACTTGTGACGGCGGAGGTAGGTCTTCACACACACCCAACGTTCTTGCTCTCTTGTTCATTGACTCGCTGATAGTCTGGTGGTCGAGTGAACACACATACAAGAACGCGATCACCAACGAGCTATTTCTTTTGACGTCGGCTGAAGCTTACTTGAGAACTAAAAATACCACTTACCTCGAGAACGCGCGCAAGGCAAGGGCGATCGTTTTTCATTGCGTTTGCGACGACCGTTTACCCGCTCTCACCAGGAATACACTTGGTGTACGTCTTTGGCCAAATAGGGCTTAACACCAATGATCATGTATGCTCCTCTCCAGTGTTAAATTCTGGCATGCAAGGACCAGATGGCTTGTTCAACGACGGATTAGACCTCAGCACGTGCAAAAACAACGGAGAGGTATGTCCTGGCAGATATGTGGATATCACTCATGCTTATGCTCACCACCATAGACCGCGTGGACCTACAATCAAGTTCGTCTGTCCCCCCCCCTTACGAATTAGCATGCCCATCTGACTTCTACCTCTTCACTGACCCCCTGACAGGCCGTCGTCGCATCCGGACTTGGCGCGCTATACGTCGCCGACGGTTTAAACGCGACGTTCCCACAACAAGCACAAGTCAGCCTGGACGCAACGATGCATAGCTCGCTCACCTACAACGGCGTCCTGAAAGAATCCTGCGACGACGCCCAATCCGGTGGCTCTGAATGCGACGCGGACCAGGTCCGATATCATTCCCCCCGTGCCATGTTGACGCTGACGTCTCTCTCTCTTTTTGCTTCACACAGCAAATATTCAAGGTGAGACGATCGCGTGCCCTCCCCCCCCCCTTCATGACGACGTACTCACTATGGGGTAGGGCATATGGATGAAACACGTGCAATACTTTTTGGACTGGGCCAACGACACGTCGATCACGGCCAAGTATAGCGCTTTCTTGGGATCGCAGTACATGGCGGTGAATCGCAACGCGGTGAACGCTACCGACGACGTTGGTTCTGTGTGGTATGCTGCGGACCAGGGTGGGTCAGAGTGGGGACCTCAGGCGTCCGCGAGCGGTCTCGAGGCAGTCATTTCTGCCGCCAAGGTATGTCACACGCGTGTACATGGATATAAACCGGGGACTCATGCGATCCATCCCATCATATCTAGTACGGACCCTGTTAACCTACCTAGCGTTATAACACCTTTTGATCACCGATCAGAGTAATCAAGTATCCATTCATTTTGAGACAGAAGCATAAAAACATCCACAAAAGAGAAGAAAGGTAGGTAAGATATCATACATAAATATTCCACATTCCCAAGAGTACACAAAAAAAAAAAAAAAAAGGATTTACGCTATTAAAAAAATCGTGTATTATATGTCGATTACCTACCACTGACCGCCTTCCGCCGTCTCTCGACGGTGAAGACGCGAGATGCTCAAACCAGTCACGGACGACTGCTCGTCCGCCTCTGAGATCGTGTCTTCATCCGCACCACGCTCCTTTCGTCGCACCGTCCTCGAACGCACGAGATCATCTGCCGAATCACCCCCAAGGGCTCTCTCCAGTGCCTTTTCGCCCCTCTTCTTCAGTCGGAGACTCATCCCGGATTGTAGCGAGTCGATATAAGACTCGTACTTGACGATCTCAGTCAAGAGGTACTGCGACTTCTTCTCCCAATTGCTCTGCGCCCTGATCCCATTGGCCGAACGAGGTTCATACTATCCAACCCGTCAGCGTTGCAGGCACCCAAGGAAAAAAAAATCAACATACCAAAGCCACCATCGGCTCACGTAGCTCGTTATGATGTTTCAGATCCTTCTTCAACGTCCCCACATACTTTTGCAGCGCCTCCAATTGCGTCTCCTCGTCATGTATACTCGATATGATCGGTGGTATAGGCGGCTTCCAATCATTGATCGTCGTCCTCTCTTTCCAAGGCGAATGTGGTGCCCGCACCGTCGCCACCCCTTCCCGCCAACCAAACTTGCTGCGATTGCTCCGAGCGCTCCGAATGCTGAGGGTATCTGTCCGGTCAAACTCGCAGGTCAGTTCATTGTCCGAGACCGATCGGGGATGTGTCTCCGAGACGCGACTCCAGCCGTATTCCATGTTAGAGACGCCGCCCGCGAGCGGCTCTTTGCTCGTCCGAGCGGCCCAATAGTTGCACGTCGAGACCCATTCGTTGACGAGTTCTTCCGTGCCTGCTTGGAAGAAATAGACACCACCGTTGGCGAGAGTCAACACCATACAATGAGGTCGTTGTCTGCTGTAACCCGGCGGAGGTAGCGCATGCGCCAAGGAATGCGCGAGATGGACAGTCCCGACCGAATTCGCGTTTTCCTGACGCACGATGGATCAGTCACGAATCGCGTCCAATGAGGAACCCAACGACGTACGAGCCAGTTACCACCGCCGACGATACCAGACCCACCCCCTCCATGCTCTCCAAACGTGAACATGTTCAACTCGCCGCGTTGGATGACCACAAAGACGTCGAGCCAACTCTTGGACTTGGCTCGCTTTCCAGCGGATTCCCAGTACTGCTTGCGACACAGCATGCCCTCTTTCGCCCATGGTGCACCGAGCAACGCGAGCTCTTCGTCCGTAATGCTGATCGTGGTCGAACTGGATTCATGACTCTGAAAACTCCGATCCTCGTCTTCTTGAGTTTCACGTATGATCGTGTGGGACAAGTTGGACGCGAAACCGAGGGCAGGCGTGAGGAACGCGGCCATGGAACTGTGCACGCCCTAGAATAGGAATCGTAGTCGGCAAAAAGACATGGAAAGAGAGTCTGGAAACACCCTACTTCGTGGGTCGAGGTCGCAAAACTAGGCGATGGACTGGCACGTCCGTCGATACTGCTGTTACTACTATATGGGCTGTACGGTGCACCGAGGATGGATTGGATGCCTCTAATACTTCCCCGTTTCAGCGTCGTCAGTCGGTCGGGAGGCCCTCGTAAGCTACGGGTACGTGCCACAGCATGATGAGCTACGGCAAGTCTCGATGAGGATGGCAAGGCACGAGTCAGGGAAACCATACCAAGCGGTTGCAAAATCTGCTGGCTCTTGATAGCCGTATACATTTCCTACATCCACCAAATCAATCAAACGACTCCCCCGACAGACGACATACAAACCGTACCTTGAGCAACCCCTCCATCTCCATCTCCCAATTACGATCATAGACGACTTGCAAAGATCCACCGAGTGGCTTCGACTCCGCGCCAGGGGAGTGCTGGAAAGACGTGGTGCTACCGTTTAGCGACTGCTGCACCGCAGATAACCCAGTAGATGACATCGCCCCTGAAGACACGAACGTGTCCTTGGAAATGCTATTCCAACTCGCAATACTACCGCTCCTCTTCGATCGCGGTACCGATTGGGTTTCGGTCCCTTCCGAATTGGTCCCAGGGCCGCTGCTGTTGTCATCGAGGTCTAGATCCGTCGTCGATGCATACCGAGTGGGATGAAGCTGCATCTGAATTGCGGTCATGGTATTCCGAACGAACTGGTTCCGGGACATGCGGCTGGTAATATCGGCCACATGAAGATCGGTGTTCAACAATAAGAGGGAATAGGTGACAGAGTGAACGACACCTACGTCGCATTAGTCATCGAACAACAAAGGGGAGTGGATGTAGACGCACTTGCACTCCCATACCGGCGGACGGGATTACAGTCCCAGAAACGTCTGCTAAACTCTTCTAGAATACGATCGACTTGTTGTGTCTCAGCCTTGAGATAAAGTTTGGAACATAGCCGTCTACGCGTTTCAGTTTCAGCCGCAGCGAGCCTCCCCTCAAACGTCACACCCACCTAAACGCATAGTCCAATCTCAACCCCGCAAAGTCGAAATAATCTATATAATATCGAAGCGCTATCTTGTTGATCGAGCCACTATCAAAACAAGGATCAAACGCCCCATCCACGATGCAGAAACAGCAGGGATGCACGTACTGGCCGCCCAACCACTCGGCAATCTTGTCCTTGGCCAGAAACGCGTCGTCTTCATGGTAACATCTCGCAGCAAGCTCCTTTCCATGCTCCTCCGGATCTTGCATCTCCTCTTTTTCCTTGTGCGAAAACGACGGGTTGGATGCAAAACGGGTGAGGACGACATCGTTCGTCGTGAGCTCTTGCGAACCAGCCGTCAACGCTACAGCTATTCACATCACGTCAGGACGCCGTCAGGAAACGAAAAAAAAAGACGTACAAGAACGCGCGTCGTCGTTGGTCGGGATCAACGAAGGCTCCGACGTCGACGCGGTAGAGTGGTGCACGCGTAGTTTGGCCATGTCGCGGTAAGATGACTGCATCTGGCTCCCGTAGTTCTTGTACCGCAGTGGACTGGGACCATGCTTGAACTGCGCGACGCGGGGTGAACCAAGGCCGCTCACCCCCATGGCTTGCTGTTGTTGTTGTTGGTGTGAGCCGGACCCCGAACTAGAACGTGAAGGTGTCCGGAGGGAGGACGTTCGAGGGGGAACAATCGGCTCGGCAATTAAAGAATCCCTGGACGGCGAAGTTGGATCTGTTCCTGACCCCGACAACGATTCTGTCGGTAGGGTGACAATCGGGGTAGTGGGCGGTGCGGGGGGCAATATGGGGGACTTTACGTCCAACTGCGACAAACCGGGTGCCTGTCCAGCGGTTGCGACCAAAGGCGATGACGCAGCTCTACGAGCGGGCTTGGAGGGGTCCCGAAGATCAAGCAGCGACCCCGTGTCAGGGTCCAACGACGACAGCACACCTTTGAGGTCGCTCAGTATCCCGTTCAACGAAGTCGATGACTCCCAGGCATGACTCTCAGGCACGCCATGGTCCTTTGGGGGCAAAGTCGGCGCAGGAGGGGAGTCGACACTGAGTTTGAATACATCAAGGTCACTGACGCTCAGACTGCGGCGCTTTGTGTGACCAGGGAATTTGCCATCACCCAACGGTCGCTCCGCGGACCGCTCGATAGGAGAGGGTGTGCGGCCCTTCATGCGAGATATCGGATCAACGACAACGAGTGAGCTCACGTCGGAGTCGTTGCTAGCGCGATCCATCGGCCCGGCATGTATGGGCGGCAAAGGCTTTTCACTTTGCGGAGGTGGCTGTGGACTCGTGAAAACGTCTGTAATGGGAGATAGTACGTGCGTCGGCTGCACATCTCCGGGCAACGGTGGCACAGGGGGTATAAAACTACTGAACAGCGAGGGTCTTCCCGGAGAAGACCCTGACAATGAGGCATCCGTACGCTGTACCAAACAGTCAACAGACCATCGCATACAGACGACATGAACATACAGAACGATCACGTGTCGACTGTCCGAGCATTTTACCCAAGAACGCGCTCGTTTTGGCCTTGACAGAGTTTCTGGTCCCCTGAAATAAAAGGGACGTCAAACCCCGGCGGAGAGTCCAATGGAAAAAAAAAAGCACACCTTGTCACAGTCGACCCTGGATGTCGTTCTCGAACGCGGGCTGGCCATGACCCAGTCCGATCCGCTGGGGCTGACGGGATCCTTGGGTGGCTTGACCGCCTTGTACGGCGCGGCGGTGATGGACAACTTGGGTGGCACAGGCGACGTCGTGCTCGTTGACGAACGTGGCCGGGTCGATACAGACTGCCGGAGACTAGTACTCATAGAGGAGCTGGGTAACGGCGGAGGAGGCTCAGGCCGCTTTTCCTTTTCCTTTTGCGCTGCGGCGAGTTTGGGTGGCACGACCCCACCCCTCTCTTTTGCCTTGCGCATGAGGGTAGCCAAGTCTGGGCTGCTGGAGGTGCCGGGGGACCGATAGATGGATCGTCGTTTGGTCTGCATGTCAGGGTCTTCAGCGTCATAGAAGACTTCGTTAGAGGAGGAGGAGGAGACTGGTTGGGCAGAGTAGGGAGCAGGGTTGGGTGAAGGGGTAGGCGGGACGATGATGGGCGTCGGTGGTTGGTGGGCAGCGCGAACGGTCCTTTGATCTCGCTCCGGAGGCGATGGCGATGCAAGGCTGGAACTCGGATTGGCAGGGCTGTCGACTGTGCCGAGGGTGTTGATGTCCAAGCTCTCCTTGATGACGACGGTCCCTCCAGTGCGCAAGGCCTGCTCAAAATCGAGTTCTGTTCGCGAAAGCCGTCGGTTGATGGCTGTTACGTCCCTCGATGCCACGGGTTGGAGACCAGCCGTATATGATGGCACCGGAGTACGCGGTGAGGCTGTCGCATTTTTAAAAAACGACGCCAGATTGACGACGGGGGGAGGACAAGAGTGGGTCGTCGTCGTCGTCGTCGTCGTCGTTCGTCAAACAAAAGCTTGGCTCGAACGTCTCGGTCCAACGCTTCGCAACCCTGCACCGCATACGATACTAATCATACAATGTCGTATTCTACAACTTGAATAAAATTATACGGCAGCATATCCTGCAACACAGCAGCATGTGAACAAGCCAGTCAGGAGAGAAGAGAGAGACAATAATCTATGCTCAACCAATATCTACATAACATCCTGCGCTCCAATCAAGAAAATATATGCACGCAGGCCCCCATGACACGATGCTGACAGCTGGCGGTTGACGACGTACGTGACCACAGGGTGTCGAACGTCATGTCAGGATTAGAAGCTAGGTTCGTTTCCTTTACGTGTTACGGGAGAACTCGGCAGCCCGGTAGACGTGCGCCGCTGTCGCTTCACCGCTACCGTAGCAGCCGGTGAAGTCCCATTCAATCCCCGATTTGAAGGTGCAGCACGGGTGCCAGAAATCCCGCTGGGAATGGCATTCGTGGTGGCAGAACGAGGTCTGCTAGATGCGGCGATCTTTGGCAACCCAGCACCTCCGCTCTTGCGAGAGTTGCTACCACTTGGGGTGCCAGAGGCCCGATTTCTGCGGGCACGATGAATACGGATGCGATCAAAGCAACTAGATCTCACCTCTTCTTGATGACATCCGTCTTGAGCGACAGTGGCCGGACGACGCCGTGCAGTTTCTGTACGATAGATGAGGGCTCGTTCGTAGCACCACGTCGGGTCTACTCACATAGAAAAGGCCACAGGCATTGCCTATCAGACGTTGGTCAATCGAGCGTCGACCTGGGATGGATGATGGCTACTCACAAAGAGGCTGTCCTTCCGGATCACGTCTCCACAGCGGGGTGTTCGTCGTCTGACAGTTTGTACAGGAAGTGGGTGGCTGATCCCCATCATCACTGCTTCCCTTGGCAGTAGCACTGCTACTACCCTCGGTCGTCAATTCAGGGGTGCTCGTGGCCGATCTGGAGACAGCGACAGTGGTATTCGCCGTAGACTTTCTTCGTTGCAGCCCCTGAGCAACGCGATTTGTGGATGATATCTTGCGATTAGATAAGCGAGTGTTGGCGTTGTTGCCGCCTTCGACAGACGGGGGAGATGACGCATTGGATGTGATGTACGGTTCAGGAGAGGCGGTCGACGAGGGAAGGCCATTGCCCCAATCGCTGGTCGGGCTGGCATGATAGCTTTGCAACACCATCTCTCCGTGCTCCACAGACAATATCTGCGTAGGATCGACGTGGGTATACGGCCCTTGACCCAGGTTTACGCCGGCGTCTAATGATGGGAAAGGGAGTCCGAGGAGCTGACGGTAATCGACGCCATCGTCAGCAGTAAAGTTGGCAGCGCTTAAATGTTGAACGTAGCCCTCTGCCATTGCAGCGTTTGCGGCGGCGGCAGCAGCAGATATCCCGTCGTCGACACCGGGAGGGGAGCCCACCGAAGGCGTATAAGTACTCAGCGAGTGCGGCGCAGAATCATGGAAATGTAAATCGGATACTCTTGCGTTTTCGGCACTTTGCAGCATGTGTGGGAATTCATGATGTGATATTGCGCTTCCCGGCGAGGTGAAGTCGAACACGCCATCGAAAGGAGGAAAGCTGAAATTGAACGTAGTAGATGGGAAAGAACCGCTGCCAATGTACTGATCCGCCTCTCGGTGCTTCGTTGAGCGCGGAGTACGTTCAACATTTGACGGATCAGCCCGCAGCATGCTCTCTGCATGTGGTGCGTCTGCACGGCGCTTCTGGCCGGCGAGGCTATCGGGCGAGAGTGGTTTACCGTTTACTTGGTGCCGACCACTGGGGCCGGTGAATATACCTTGTCGCTCCACGGTGTGATCAAAGCTTGTTTTGCGCACGTGCCTCGGAAATGCACGACGGGTTGATGACTGGTCGTCAAGGGGGGATTTGGAGTGCCCGTGGAGGCCAAAAGAAGGGAGTGAAGAAGGATGGAAAGCTGGGGTGTCGAGTGCGGACAAGGAGTGATCAAATTGATTAACGTGAGCGTTGTCATGAGTGGGACTTCCAAACGGAGACGCCTCGTGGCCCATCTTGCCTTCATAAATGGCGGATAGTGCGGAGCGCATGGCGCCTGAAGAAGATGTCGCAGAAGGACGCGAGGAAGATAGGGTGGACGTGCCCGGTATCCGTACGCCGGGTGATGATGCATGCTCCACCGAACGTCGGACAGGTCGTTCTGGCGACTTGTCTGTGCGGGCATGGGTGCTTGGGAAGGGATGGCGAGCGTCAAACTGAGTGTGCATGGCAGGCTGGACGACGGAGGGCGGAGGGCGCGAGCGCGAGCGACTTTGGGGACGCCAGTCCATCGAGATGCGAGATCTTGATCTGCTCATGGCCCGCCAGTCCATTGCCTCGCCGCTGAAGCAGATTGGCATCACGAGAACGAACAAGGGTCTAAAGTGAACACGTACTCGTCATCCTCTGCGCCGTCCTGGTTGGTGCCGTCGAACCCGATGACCTGTATCTTGGTCTTGCCCTTTGCAAACGACCTGCCTCTCTCCTCTGTGGCGGGGTCGATCTCGGTCTTGACATGCACGCCAGGGGGATTCTCCTCCTGCTCCTTCTTCTTTTTGAGGGCGAGGGCCATCATGCGCCAGGTGATGTTTTCCATCCTCTGTGCATGAGGGAGGTTGGCTTTGGTGCGGGCAAACATCTTCCAGACCTGTGTCGCAAGGGGATCTTGTTTGGCGAGCTTCTCTGGATCTGTGGACGGCAGGGCGGTGGATTGGATATCGGGAGAACCCGAGAGCCTGGGGGAGGTGAACGAGCTTGGACCCTGTTCGTTGGTGGAGGAGCTGAAGAGATCGTCGGAGAAGAGGTCGGACAGGATGGCAGACTTGGACTCGACGGAGATGGAGGAGGGGGAGAGGTGGACGTGGCCGGAGAGGGGGGATGGATCGGGGGGGACGATGCCATTCTGCGGTATGGAGAGCTGGGCGAGCGGGGAATAGAGGGCCGGGGAGGGGGGGTGAGTGGAGGTGGGGGACATCCAGAGGGAAGGAGGAATGCCGACGTTTGAGCGCTCGGAGGGGTTGTAGGGGTGATAGGTGAGAGGGAGTATCGAAAGAGGGTCAGGATGGGGGAACGCATCTGGAGCGCCGTCTTGTCTGCGCGAGCGATCGAGCGTCTGGGGGGGGAGGGTGAGTGGGGTGGGTCGAGTGTGGAGGGGCACTCACGGGCATGGCTATGCGGTGGGGCTTGTGCTGGGAGTGATCGTGGGGGACATCGTGCGGGGACTTGGGGAGGGAGGGAAGTGGTTTTGGAAAGGGTATGTGGGACCATGCGTTGTGATCGTGGTGGTAGTCTGGGTGGTGATCGCGGGGGCGGGTGTGTGGGAGGAGATGGCGATTTGGGTCGGGGACGGAGAAGAGGCCGTTGGCGGCGAGGTTGGCGAAGACGGCGGGGGCGAGGGGGGCGGCGAAGAGGGAGTTCCAGTCGTCGCTGGAGAGGGGGTGCATGGGATCAGGGGGGGGGTTCGAGAGCATGACGGGGAAATCGGAGGGGGGGACGTCGTGATCTGTTTGGGGGGGGATCAGCTGGGGTATGGAAGGGGCGAGCAACATACGCAACGGAGGCGTGTCCGTTCTGGGCGGGATCCGAGAGCGACTGCGAAGCATTTGGCTTGGGCAAATCTTTTTATGAAAAGAATATAAAATAAACCGGCGAGTTGGGGTGCTCGTCGACAACGT
Source organism: Exsudoporus frostii (assembly GCA_038089735.1). Taxonomy (NCBI): domain Eukaryota; kingdom Fungi; phylum Basidiomycota; class Agaricomycetes; order Boletales; family Boletaceae; genus Exsudoporus; species Exsudoporus frostii. The sequence goes on from JBBPLK010000050.1 coordinate 13,491, forward strand.
TGAAGAGGCAACGCCCTCTGCAAGGCACGCTCATCTACGGCCCGTCACCAATATAGCAGGACCCCACACGCACACCCCGCATCCGGCAGCACGACCCCCCCGCGCATGGCAGGTATTCACATGTCGAGCCCGGGTGCCCGGGGTCCGCAGCTTGAAATGGAGCCCCCAGCCTCATGGTGCGCTCGCTCTCGGTCCATTCATTCTTACGTCATCGATCCTCTCGTCCGACCATCGTCGTCATCTTTGAAATCAAACATCCTCGGTAACCGTGACATCAGATCCAGTCGATCCACTTATTTTTGGCCGGCCTCGTCTCCTCCGCCGGACGGACCTTTACTATGCTCTGCTCCCATGCCGGTCTCCTATTTCCTTTTCTGCACATGAGCCTGGGAACGCGTGACATCCAGGCCCGGGCTGCCGGCCTCGGGGCCTCTCGCAGGGTGAGCGGCCACGCCATCAATTATAGCTCATTGCGCACTCGCCCGACACCTTACGACAGCCTTGGAGCAGTGGCGCAGACATGACCCGTCTCTCTCACGGCTACCCGTCTACACACCGACTCTCCTCCTGCGCTTTCTTGCCTGCACCTCCCCCGGTCCGTCCGCTTCACACCCCTCCTTGGCCTGTGGCGTACTGTTCCCGTCTGGCACGTCTGGCAACACCCGAGATTCCACAGGCACCTCCTGTGCCGTCTTCTCTTCTGACAGCTCGGGATCATCTGACCACCTCCATACATCCACAACTTCCCCACGCACAACCGCCGTTGCCACCAAACCCAGCATACATCCCGGGCTGCACATTGCAATCTCAGCGCAAAAAACGGGGGGTTATGGGCTCCGCTTACCTAAGGTAGAGCAATGCCGGCTGTGCCCTGCCCAGCATATGCATCACTGTCATCGTCGTGATCAGACCCACCGTGTATGCTGTTAATGTGACACAGAAGTATGGCTTCGCGAAACTCCCCCCCCTCTTCCCTCCACGCGCGTAGTCATACCGGAGTGCTAGGGCAATGAATATACCCGGTATCACGACGTCACCCAGCCCAAGCATGGTGAACCCTCTCTCAGTGGCGAATATCATTGATTTCGGCCACAGAAGCTTGATGGGCACGTCCAGAGACGTCGCCACTTTCACCATCTACACACAATCAGCAAACACCCCAGCGTCTGTCCAGCCCCTCTCACCACTTCGGTCCCAAACACCCAGTAGATGTCGTAAAAGAATAACCCCGTCAGGAGAATACATCCCGTTTTGAACGAGTCCAGTTTTAGGATCGACAGCGCATTGTGCGAAAACGACAGTGCGAGAACGTCTGTCAACAATGCAGACTTGCCAGATCCGCCACAGATGTTGTAAAGAATGGATGGAACCATCCCCACTGGCAACAACACCAGCGTCGGCGTTCGGAAACACAACGACACCACCTCTGCATCCCACATCAGCACACACACGACGTCCACGCCCCCGCGACGTACCAAGTGGTCCCCGGAGCAACAATAACCGGTGCCGATCGAACGTCCTCCATTTCTCCCTCCCAATGACGAATTTAGCCAACGACACGCTAGACTAGACATGTGGTCAGCACCCTTGGCAAAACGAGCGCATGGTCCCAACCAAAAACAAACAAAAAGAGACCGTCGTACCCTCCATACGCTCCCCACCCCTGCAATCGAAAAATACCACCCAAGCAACCAATTGATCCATTCCTTGCCCACGTACGTGACCACCATATACAGCCCAAACAAGGCTACCGAGCCGATCTGATGGGACGTGAGCACTGTTCCCTCTCTCGCGACGCATCACACGACCACTCACAATCGGGAATAACCATGCGTCGCTCGAGGACATGCGGTCTGGAATGTCTTCCTCGTCCTCGTCGTCATCGTCATCATGGAGGAGGCTCTGTTTCGGGGTACCTCGCGTGCGTGAACTGGACTTTCAAAGAAAATCGCCCTCGGGTCAAACGTGGCACAGGCGAGGTGGAGGGCGTACCGGCAACGAATCGAATGCACCACAGTAAATGGAGACGCACGCGAGAGAGAGTAGTCCGGCGTAGGAGGCGATGAGGTCCCAGTCTGTGTCTGTCATGGTGACAGAAACGAACAAAAAGAAAGTCGACTACGAAAGAGCGTAACCTGAGACGCGGTGGAGGAGGCTTGGATTTGTGCTGACGTGGTGTTCACGAAACTTCTGTATCGGGTAGGCGCCACCAAACACAGCAGGCTGGGAATCTCTCGTAGAGCTGCGGGCACTTCGCCACAAGAAGAGAAGATCACTGCGGTCCCAAAAAAAAAGCATAGGATGGCTGCCTTTTCAACTCCAAGATGCGATCACACGGGCCGACATGCCGTCTATTGATACACCCGTCGGAACGAGCGTTGGTCCTTTATCTACGGGCCGTTACTATGTACGTCGTCAATATGGGTATCCCAAACAACTCTATGCACAGTCATGGTTCATCCTGTACGATCAGTATCCTGCCGCAATCCCATTCTTCCTCGAGTCGCTCGCCCCTGTGACCTCGCATGAACATTTCATTCAGGGGAAAACACACGATCTCGTAACGCACCATAAATCTTGCCATCTTTGCTCACGACGGTCTGGATCACCGCGGCGACGCGATTGATGTCCATAACTGCATCCAACACGTCAGCGTAAAAAGAAGCAAGGGCACATCAGCGTCCCCATCGGACGCACCCGTCACATTATGCCCCCGGTCTCGAAGCTCATCGATGACCAACGCTGGGAGGGTATTATCCACACGGAGTAGCATTGGGTAGAGCTGATCGTGCACACGTCCATATTCCACCGCTTGGCTGGCGTCCATGCCCCAGTCCAGATTCAACATCGTCTGAAGGATGGCAGTAAAAATTTGTGATCCCCCGGAACCACCAACGGCGAGGTAAAATGATCCATCCGCGTGTTCTAGGATGGTCGATGCGATGGAAGACAGTGGCCGCTTGCCCGGCTCAGGGTAGTTGTCTGGACCAGCGATGGGTCACATTCTTAAAATGGACAGTTTGGACCAGAGTGACTTACAGGGGGATGGCCGCAAGCCAAACCCGTTTGAAACCCCAGGCGTGGAGAAATCGTCCATCTATGTACACGGAATGATTCAACAGCACGCCGTATTCCGTAAAATTGTTCGTACCTCGTCGTTCAGGAGAATACCTGTCTCCGGATCGAGCACTTGGGAGCCAAAGACCAGGTTCACCGTGGTGGTCAATGCAACGGCCATACCATCCTTGTCCACCACCGAAACGTGACTCTGGCCATCCGACATTTAAAAAAAGCACTCATGATCCGGATGTTGCAAAATACGTACGGTGCCATGATCGGTCTCGACATCGAATTCAGGGTTGTAATATTCCGGCGGATGCGTCCGGTCCTTGATGGCAACGTCAAAAACAACGCAGAGTCAATACGCAGAAATTCTCACGTCGGTGAGATTAGCGGCAATCAGATCAGCAAATTCTTTGGTCGGGATCTCGCTGACACGGGTGAGGTTCCCTGTGTAGTAGGGCAGATCTCCTATCCTTGTTCTAGAGCACCGTCAGAATTGGCCGCGGACAATGTGTTTCCGTCTGAACATACCGTGCTGCAAATCCGACTGGTGGCAGTTGAGATCTTGCGAAATGACCCTCACGGTGAACACATGGACTTACACTTCATCGCCTCGACAATTCTATGCACGTTCGTCGGCGTCCGACCTTCGCGAAGGAGATCAAATCGCTCAAGGAGGTTCAACATGTGGAGAAGCACAGGCCCCGAAGTAGGTGCATGTGTAGTGTACACTTTCTTATCCTGGTAGGTCCCTTCGAGTGCACGTTCGACCTTGATGGCGTAGTTCTCGAGGTCCGCATGTGTAAGGATACCACCCGTTTCGTGAACTTTACGAATGATGGAATCAGCAATGGAACCCTGGTGTTTAATTGGATCGCCGTCATCCGAGAACAGAAGGAATTGAACCAAACCTTGTACAATGCACCCGGTCCTTCATTTGCAATCATGTCGAGTGTGCGGGAATAATTTGTGCGTCGAATGGGTTCCCCCTGAAGAAGCAGCTTTCCCTCCGGGGAAAACACCGCACGCCAGTCTTCGCTGTGGAGCATGAGATCCGAGTACATCTGTAATACATAAACAATAGGAAGGTGCTCTATGACGATCACCTACTTGGATCCTCCTGGCCAGCTCCACATCCACAGTCCATCCAGCAGCCAGTTCGACACTCGGCTGGACGAGTCTTCGCCAAGGCAAATGACCCCACCGGTGATGGGCTTCTTCGAAGCCACGAAGTTCGCCTGGTACTCCGACTGCCAAGCCACCATATTTGGCAGCCTCAGGATTGTTGACATACATCGTCTTGCTCGCCAACACCGGGGCTGTCTCCCGGTAATCGACCGTAAACACCTCGGAAGTTGCACCTGGTGTTTTAGGTGGTATACGGACGGTCATGAAACCACCTCCACCAATTCCCGAGCTTCATTTGATCCGGATGAGCTTGTTGCACGATAGTGATGAGCAGAACTCACGAGAACATGTTGACGACACCAGTGCAGAGCGAGGCGCCGATGGCTGCGTCGACGGCGTTCCCCCCGTCCTTTAGTATATCAACCCCAATATCGGAGCAGCGCTTGTTCTCCGCCGCGACTGCGCCATGGTCTGCAGTGATTAGATAAGCAGGATTGCGAACGATTGCGCGGGAATCAACGAATGGTAGACACGGCAGCAGGTGGCAGCGGAAGAGCACCAAGAGGAAACTGAGGGTGCTGATGAGAAGGAAGCCCCGCTTCCATGAGCTGGACGTACGCGTCCTAACGTGAGGCTCGGTGTGCAGAGGAAGCCTGTCATCGGCAGAGGCTTTGAATCCAAATAGCGAAGGGAGATGAATCCGTGTGTCTGCATCCTCGAGGGGGGACGACTTTTCAAATGACATGGTATCGCCTGCGAGGTGGTCAGCGACTGTAACGTCAGTGAGGAAACTTTGTCGAGCTATATCGTAAAGAGGGTGGATGATAGAAGCAAACCAGAGTTCGACCGCTCGAGAACACTTTGCACCTGGGAGAACACTGAACAGCTTCGAGACACGCAAGCATTTTCCAATTCGGTTCCCACTGATAAAAGTTACCGCGGAGACCAGGATAACCGGGAAAGGGCCACATGCGTGCTACGGATAAAAGGGGATCGGAAAATGCCAGCATGTTTATCGTGACCGCGATGTTGCACTCTGCAGCAATCGTACAACGGAACATCTATGAGTCGTTAAAACGTCGTTCGAGACGGACAGCCGCGAACTAGTAGTATACTTCAGCCAGGGGGAGCCTCAAGGCCTCAGAGCCTGCGGATTGGCGAATCACGTTCGACACTAACTTATAAGTGAAGACAGAGCGCACACTGGTACGCGTACAACGACGTTTACATCAACCAACTCGGTTCCCACTGACCAAAGTCACCGTGGAGACGAAGATATCGCTTAGATAACGGCAATAAGTGATATACAACTCTTCGTTCCCCACGACCATCATGCCCACACGTAGAACTGATACACCGTCTCTTGTAGGTTGGGACGACGCTGCATCGAGCCTGTCGCGCTGCACAAACGCAAGGTTGGTTTATGTAACGTCGTCGGGTTCACGGTGACCATGTCTTCTCAGCACCAACGTTGCGCACACGCAAGCGAACACAATAGGTCTCCTGATAGCATATATTGGCTCACTCCAGTGTGCTTAGAGTACCCCATAGACGTTTCACACTACAGGCCAGTGAAACGACGAAAGATCGCTGGCCTCAATGCGCGTTTCGACCGCATGATCAAATCGGTCAACACGACGCTCTCGTACAGAGCCGCATCACGAGAAAGGATGCGGTCCTCCGGCACCTCCTCCGTCAGCAGCCACGATGTCCCAAAGACCCCAGTGGACGCCTACAGCAGCCTCCATCCTGGGAATCTGGGCAAAGATTTTTCCGTGTTGAAAATGAAAAAGTCGCCACTACTTCCCCGGGAAGCTTCGGATGGATGCCCTAAGCCTGTGGTATGCGTATATGCGCTCAATTCATCCCGATCTCCAGTACATTTTCCGTTTCCAACGTACAGGAACCACCCAAGGAACCGAGGAACCCAATCCCCGATTGGCTCGCGAACACGTTCTGTAGCTTAGAAGCAGACCATCCCTTGCGGGGATTGCTATCGCCTTCTCGCATTAATACGGAACCAAAGTCCAACTCTGCTGCACAGCAGCTGGGCATTTCTCACGACGAAGAACTATTCGCGTTCTCACCTTTCGAGCTTGACAAAAAAGAACAGGTTCTTGATGCAGCTTATCGCGCAGATAGTACCTGGAATGCACAGGGAAATGCCTCGTCTATTGTCCCTACACCATTGCACCTGCAGCCCGACGCGTCGACCAATGCCCTGCCGTTTTCGACCCCAGGCTGTTTCGCCCCCGTTCGCAGGTCAACAGAGAGTTCAACCGTTGGCGCCACATTCCAGAAACCATTGGTCCCTGTACCACAGCAATTGACTTCCCATGCCACTAACATGATGCATCCTCCAGTATTACCTGTGTCTCATTTACGTCCAGATAATGAAATTGAACTGCCACAATTCACTCGGGCGTTTTCGGCCATCGTCCAAGACAATGAACCCCCCTCGGACTTCGAGGAGCACGGTGCCTGTATTAGTCACCAGCATCAAGTGTTTCGGGGTGTCGACGAGAACCTCAACGTGTATGCAACTCCAGGACCCACCTTTGCATGTTCCTTCCCAGTCTACTTCGATTCACCCACAGAAGATCCTTCGCTATCTGATCCTCTCGAACCCGAATCTTACGGATTGGATCTTAACGCTATTGACTTCCGTTGGCGTCCATTCTTGCGATCCAATACCCAAGAAAGCGACACGAACAGACCCTCTGTATCGCCCTCGTCCCCGCTTGGATATACTGTACCTAATCAAGTGGGCGATCAGAACGGATGGAGTGCACGTTTTACTGTGGATCAGGGTGAGTATGGCGCCTCCACCAAGGAACTCCCTTCCCTCGCGGAAGACGTGGAAATAACCTATCTCAACGACGTTGGCGCGATACTGCCTAGCAACATGAAGACGAGCACTATCAACAGCCTAATCCGACCCTGGCCGTCGCCGATCAATGACGTACAGCAAGTGCGGCCCATGTTTGCCAATACACCGGGGATTTTCTTATCTCCGCTCCGAGATCAACCTGAATCTGCTTTGCTGGCTGCCGCATATGTTCCACCTCGTGGTGATGGAGAAAACATACACACAAGCGAAGAACACTCCTCGGTGAGTGAATGGGAGACGAACCTGCAGGCGAGGCACATTTGTGACTTTTTGTGATCCATTCCTCGAAGTTGCACAGTGAAGAGAGATGGGCTATTGGATCAGAAGCTCGCAGGATTGCGCCCTCGACGCCGATAAGGCAGCTACCCGTTTCCCCTCCAAGCGCACCGCAAAAGGTTCGATTGGGCCAATTCTGCGGCATGCCACGAACACCTGTTCGCAAGACGTCTTCCGCATTGTCCTGGATGGTTCCTTTGAAACCCTCGAAACGCACCATCGCGGTTCACAATGACGTCGACCGTCGCCCTTTTCGCGTTTCCGCAAACAGCCATGACAGCATCGAATCTTGGGGTGACACGAGTTGAGGCACTCGGAAATGGTGTATGATATGGTTCCGTGCTGTTGTTATACATGGTACTATCGATGCTTCGGTGCGAGGAATTGGAGGGTAACAAGTTCCGTTCTACACACCGCTGAAATTTTTCGACAAGAATACCCTTGCTCTTTCCTATCATCCTAGGCATACTTTTGTGACTTCTAGATGCAAGTCGTGATGTTCATGTTCATGCCTGTGTCTCGGTCAGGGTGTCAGACTCGGTGCCAATATAACGTGATGACAGGCGCAGTTTGGTGGTTGTCCAAAGAAAGACAACTTCTGATATGTACCTGGTAACTATTCCGCCCGGACGTGTACCTGTGACACGCCGAGTCTGTCGACCAGAGGAGCTGCTGTTGGAAGATGGATACAGATGTAGGAATATAGTCGGAGGGGTCGTGAGCTCGAACGCAACGCTTACGATCGCTAGCAGCCGTGCGGAGTCAACGGCAGTCGCCTGGAACTCTGTCAACTTCGTCGATATCGTCACCGATCGATATTCATTCTGTCCAATCACTCCCCCCAACACCGCTATGTACGACGTCGATGAAGTGCAAGGTCTCTCTGTTGCATCGAGGACTATTTATGCACACAGTCAGGTCACATGGCGTCGTGTAACATTCATCATACTATCCGAGCAGGGGGGGAGACCGTACCGTATATCTTTACATCCTCGCTCAAAACGACCTAGGCCGACGCAGCGACGCCGTTAGTCTCCAACACTAGTATCGTCGGAAGGTCAGCATGAACACGAGGTCATGGAACGAAAATGCAGCCAAGGCATCGACGTACGCATTGGTTACATCTATGCCCTCGGGTTCCCAAAGGCCCCATAGAACTGAAGCTGGCAGGACGTCGTCGGCGTCGAACCTGCAGCGGATAGCGCGTGGATCACGAACGCGCCCATATTCCGCAAGATTCAAGGACGCCTGCAAGATAGCAATAGCCAGATAAAACTGCCCATCGGCATATTCCATGACTGATGGTGGGTACGATGGAAGAAAGTGACCGCTTTCACAACTCATGGTAGTTACCTGAGATAGTAATTCATCACTCTACCATAGACTCGGAATAGTTTGAGTTGGACGGCTTACACGGGGGTTGGCCACAAGCCAAATTTAACTATGGTGTAGGCGTTATTTGGCCGTTAAGAATGATACCAGTTTCTGGGTCGGGCACGTGGGAGCCACCAGTCCACCGTGGAGGTCAATGCCGTCCTTGTTCACTGCGGAAATACGAGCCTGTTTATCCAAGACTAAGCGGTCCTGACTCGAATGACGTGGAAAACATATATATCACCTGTCTGGCAAGAGAGGACTCCCATTATTGTTCTAGAGCGGCATCAGAGTCGACTGCACAGAATGCATTCCCATTTCAACTTACCGTGCTGCAAACTCGACCGGTAGAATTGTCGTTGAGAAACTCCCATCCTGGTGAATACATGATTATACCGCTCAAGCAGGTTCAGCATGTGGAGAAGCACAGGCCCCCAAAGTAGGAGCGGGCGAGGCGCACTCACTCTTGTCGTGGCAAGTCTCCTCGCTCGCGTGACCAACCTTGACACTATAGCTCTCGAGATCCGCACGAATCAGGATGCTACCTGTTTCGCGAACTTTACGAACGATGGAGTAGCGATGGGACTCTGTTACTGTTGTTCAGTTGGACTGCCACAATCTGAGACGGTAAATTAACCCAAACCTTGGAAAAAGGGCCGGCCTTCATTCGCAACTATTCCCAGCGCGGGAGAGATTGTTGTGACGAATGGTGTTCCCCCGATGAAGTAGGGTCTTCTCTGGGGGCAAATACGGCACCCCAGTCTTTGGTGTGAAGCATGACATCCGCGTATATCTGAAATATATCAGCGAACGGAAGATCGATAACTACATACTTGGATCACCGCGTGAGGGCCCAGTGTAATCAGCCGTAAACTCTTCAAAGGCTTCACCAGGTGTGGTGTTCGTTGTGTTGTATACGATCCGCCATTAAGCCGGCACCGCCAATTCCAGAGCTTGGCGTATGACCAGGACCAAAAAATGAGCCACATGAGCCTGCTCACGTTGAACAGACTCACTCACGAGAACATAATGGTACTGACGCAGAGTGCAACGCTGATGACTGTCAACGGCATTGCCACCATCCTTTAAAACATTGACCCCAATATCTGGGCACCGCTTGCTCTCCGACGCGACGGAGCCATGGTCCGCAATGATCAGAGAAGCAAGGTTACAGGGTATGGTGGGCGGTAGACACGTCGCAGATGTGCTGCGAACGAATGCTAAGAGAATGCAGGAGGGGTCAATGACAAGGAAGCCTCTTCGATGAACTGGGCACACGAGAGATGACGCGAGAGTCAGTATACAGAGGAGTTTTATTATTGAGGAGGGTTTTGAATCCAAGTGGCGAAGGGGAGGGACCGCGTGTTTGCACTCCCAAGAGGGGGTGACTTTTATGAATGAGGTCAGTGATGTCAATGAGGGTTCACAAACACAATGCAAACCCGCCTAGTCTGAGGGGAACGTTGTGAGCATCGAGGAAGCAAATAACTGAGAACCACATGCAACTTGCACTCTTACGAGATAAGTTGTGACTGCCCGAATACGCTCAGGCTGATGAATTCTACAAACTCGGTGTCCATCATCTGCAAAACCAAGCTGAGCTGATAAGCCTCGACAAGTGTGCATTCTATTTGGCTGCTCAGCTCACATATTGGTGATCTTCTTCTTTGGGGTCGTTTACATACTCGTCAGCCAATGAGAGGGCTCGCTCAAACTCGGGAGTCACTGAGCAGCTAGTTATTCCAGCCGCATTGCTGACAGGACTGCTGAGGCCTGCGAAGACGTTAATGTGTCGTCGTCGTCCATACCATGATGTGGCAACCATCTCTTATTTCCGTCTCTCAGGCTATTCTGATTTGGGATGGCCTTGCGTCGAGTGGGGTCGGGTTGCATGATTAATGCGAGATTGGTTGGCGCCGCTCACCGTTACTGAAACCACCGTAAATATATCTGCGTAGTACCAGCATTTTGCATGTTCCAGAGAACACAAAAACGTTGCTCGAATTCCTATCGGCTCTTCCTAGCACACTTAGACCACCTCCATAGTGTGGAGGTCTCGATGATCCGGTGGGTCACCATTTGAGGTCTAACGACTCAGTCTAGTACTACAGTAATATTTCAACGGACATACCAGGGGGGCATGAAACGGCGGCTGGCCTCAATCAACCCCTGCTTCGAAATGGAACGGGTCAGCATCATACGACAGCACCCCGGGCCGACCGTCACGGACTCAAAGGAGGTAGTACTCTGACACCCCCTCCAACGGTCATTGACAGCAGTCACGAGACAACCCGAGTTGCCTCCACCTAGTATGGAAAGTAAGTATGACACTGAAGCACCTTTCAAGTGTCAGACGGATGAGGTGCCACCGCTCCACGTTAAAACGTCCCGAGACGGCGTGGGGGTGATCATCAACTAATGCGCGTTGAAACTCGGAACAACTCGGCATCGACTGTAATACATCGGACTTGAGCGAAAGTTGTGGGGTTTTCTCACCCATTCCCTTCGATCGCGCTCGATTGGGATTACGCGGTAGTGGAATGAATTATGCGGACTGCCACGATGCGTTGTCCTGAATGATCCATTCGCGAGCTTAGCGTCGAATCTTGGAGCGGATTGAGTTAAAAAAATGTTGAAGGTTGAGTCGGAGGGCAATGATTCAACACTAGTCTGCTAGTAGTCCGACATTCCAAAATCAGAGACGCTCGGAGTTTGAATCTGGTAAGCACTCAAGCCCCTGACTGGAACCACGCATTGCGCTCGATTGGGATTATGCGGTAGTTGAATGAATATGTGGACTGCTGCGGCACGTTACCCTGCATCATCCTTTTGTGGCTTTAGCGTCAAATCTTGGAGTGAACTGAGTTAAAGGAGTAAATGTAAGAGGGCGCCAGGCATAATAAATAATACTTCTGTTACACAAAGCGGTATCCGAGTCGACATGGCGACTACGGGGTAAATAATAATCGATAACATAGTCCCAGTGTATGATCCTCACCATCCGCACTCTTCGCCGCTGAACTCTTCTACGAGAATGCCTTTTTCTCCCTTCACCTTGGATAGTCTATAGCGTTCTAGATCATATATTTCATACGAGACAGCAGCAAGTCTCATTGCCCGGATATGGTGTGGACGTGAATTCGCAGCGACCGCGTGCTTTCGCGATTGCCAGATGCAAGTTGCAAGGTTCATCCCTGTGTCTGTGTTAGGGACCCCGTACCAGTACATAATAAGCTATCACGAAAATAACCGCCTTCAGTGCACCGAAATACAAATAAATAAAA
>JBBPLK010000050.1:25602-52869 GCA_038089735.1 Exsudoporus frostii
AATGACAACTCACTCCTCCGTTGGAAACTGCTTCTTCATGTGCCTGTCTGTCTGCGTCATACAGTGCTGCATCTATGGTGAGACACGCCTTGATTGAAACACGTATATACTTACGACCGCTGTCACTGCCCTTCTTGCGTCGGCTCCGGAAGGCAACGGCGTACCATTCGCGCTCTTCGTCCTCTGGGAGCTCGAGATTTAACCAGTTAAAAGCGTCCGCGTAAGGAAGACCAGCATAATCCTCAGAGACTGGACCAAAATGGTGCAATGCTTTATGCAACGAGAGCGAGACGGGATCAATACTTGACAGGCGGCTCTCCGTGACCAATGGTGGTCTATCTACGGAGACCTGCGGGACAGAGAGATTCTGTGGTAGCGAAGACAAGAAGGGAGGCAAGAATAAGACGGTGGAACGAGGTTTTGTTAGACTTTCGATGGTGAATGTAGGGACAACATGAGGATCCCGTTCCTCGGGCTCATCCACGAGTCGCGTGTCGTCCTGGAGAGGGTCACTGACAGACCCATTGGGCTCGTGTACGGGTTGTGCGTCATCCAGTAGAAGGTCGGTGGCAGGTCCGTTGGGACGTTGGTGCAGTGGCAAGCCGTTAAGCTCCTGCACGAGTTGCGCGTCATCCAGCACAGGGTCAGTGACAGACCCATTGGGCTCATGCTCGGGTTGCGCATCATCCAGCAGAAGATCGATGACAGTCCCGTTGGGTGGTTGGTGCAGTGGCAAACCCTTGGAGTCATGCACGAGTTGTGCATCATCCATCACAGGGTCACCTGCAGACACATTGGGACGTTGAGATAGTGGGAAGCCCATCGGGGAGAAGTATGAGGTGATGCGAAAAGGTTCGATATGAGTCAACTTGGGGCTCGTACCGCCTGTATATATGCAGCCAGAAACAGCTGGGAAGAGAAAGGAGATAAAACAGTCCAGCTGCATGGTGGGGAACAACTGCGTGGCGGAAGGTACGATGTGGTGATCTCATGGCGTGATCTTGCGTGGTTACCCGGATTGCAAAATTTGCAAGCCGCCATCGTCATCCATCCACCCGCGTGCTACAGACTTGAGAACACACCGTACCGAGATTTATCATCACCTTGGGGATGCGACCCAGCCCATCAGTGAGAACCAGTGTGCACGGAGTGGACTAGACCGGTGCGGCCCCGGAGCGGCTCGTCAATCCCACCAACTGCAAAGACATCAGATATCGATCAAATATTCAATTTCACAACTTCCTTGAAACTGAGAGCATTTGCAGAAGTGCCTCACATTGTATACACTGGGTTTGAGTTTCAGTTCTCATATTGGTAAACCTTGTGGCAGAAGATCAAAGTACGATACTGGGATCGGCGAGAGACGGTTGCTTACGTGATTTACTTCTTACCAATAGACGCTCAGCCAGCACTCAGAGACACTCCACTTATGGCGACCAGAAAAGCAGCAGAGTCCACGCTCTACCACGTACATCCAAAGGGTTTTTGGAAGAAGTTCCGTGCGTGCCAGACTCGCGCATTGGGTTGCATTGTCGCTAACAAAGTTGGCACAGGCGATGCCGTGGTTGTGAATCCCGAAATTTCTTCGGGCCTCCCGATCCCAGAGTTGAACAGATATCCCCAGCCTGGATCACGCCCAGAGAAATATTCCACCCCTGCGACGAAAGGTACCCATAAAGCCATTATACGCCGACGAGACTGACGCGTCAACTAGCATCGGACCCGGCTCAGAATCCCTACTGGAAACGAGATGTTCGGCGGGCCTACCCTCAGCTTTCGGTGGTCACCCAGTCAGATTTGTCGACCCTGCTTATCCAGCACTCCCACCCTCAGTCGTATGCAACTCTTTGATTCATTGCTGTTCGTAATTAACGACCACATCAGCGTCGCCGCTCCCAAGGAAGGTGAGGCCGCTCAAGTGCCCTCGAAAGCATCGGAAGCCGTGGACTTGACCCAAGCCATTGCCACCGTTGCTTCTACAACACCGGTTTACAGCGAGGCACAGTTGCCTCCAAAGGTCCCCACGCCGTTCAAGCGATGGCGACCGGAGCTTGCTCCCGACGCACCACACGACCCTAATGCATACTTCCCTATGTTGCTATACAAGTAAACCTGACTCATCGTGGAGGTTTTGAATATAGATAGAATTGAATTTCAAACCCGCGTCCCGTGGTGAACAATGAAAAACAAAATACGGCAGAAGGTACTTGAGCGGTATCGACGAGAGCAGTGGTGCGGCGCAGCCCCTAGTGCATGACCGAAATATCGCGAACGCGACGATTACCCGTGCATGCAAACACCAAGACGATCGACACTGAATATAGGACGGCAAAACTTGTAAGACAGGTCTTCCTGGCTGATGCTCCGCGGATGCCGAGTTGCAGTAATTGTCGTGGCCCCCCGCCCGCATAATGTGATACGACATACCTCGCCTGCACCGGCTGATAACAAGTACTTTGTGCGAGCCTTCCAGCGTATCTCCGCATTAACATCGGCGAGCAGCCAGAACTTGACTACACACTGGCGGATGTGGAATCTCCGCACCGATCCTGAGGCAACGCTTCCCTTACCAATGTGTGTCGTGCGCAGCTGCCGGGTCATGCGCTGATGAGTAAAAGTCGGAATAAGGCTACCCTTTCCTTACCAGTGCGGAGCTACCGGGTATCATGCCCACATGAGCAAAAGTTGGAATGAAGCCTTGGAAGCGGATTGAATATGTTTTCTCTCATTTAGGGCTCATTTATCTTTGTGGAGTTGATACAAAATTGCCGTTAATATTTTGAGGCGCGGGTCCAGCTGGCCACTCCGACTTGGACACCGTCTCTGAGCTGCAAGCCAAGACATTATTCTGGCTCGGCGCAGCATTGCTGCCAGGTAACGATCATGGAGAAGGCGTCGCACCTCTCAGTCATCGTGGACTTGTCTCCAGCGCAGTGGCATCTCTCCGCGCAGGCGACCAACCCATGCCCGCTCTCCATCGAAACCTTTCTCTCCCACCTCCTCGCTTTTTTGAACGCTCATATCGCTTCCAAGCATGAGAACACCTTGGCAGTGTTCGGGGCACTTCCCGGTAAGAGGTGGGTGGGACGACATCCAGAGCCGGCCGTGAAATTCCACTGACGGACGGCGGAAATAGCGTTATGCTCTATTCTTCGACGGAGACATTAACTCTGGCCGACGACGCGCTTCCCCTCGATGCGAATTCGTATCCACCCTTCAAGACGGTCGACACCACGGTCCTCCAGCGGATCACACGCGAACTGGAGGCGCTTGGTGACATGAAGGAAGAACGTACGCCTCATCGTTACCGCTCTCGAGCGACGCGTTGAAATGACATTAGCACCCTGTGCTCTGGTCAGTGCGCTGACCAAGGCACTTTGTTGTATGTCTGTTTTCGTCTCTCGGAAGAGGTCGTTCCAACAACATGATCGTCCTTGTCAGATATCAACCGGATCACACACCCGTCCACCTCTGCAACAAACGTGACCGAAGACCCGAACATCCTTCCAGACCCACGCATACTCGTCCTGTCTGTATCCCCAGATTTGTCATCGTCTTACATTCCAATTATGAACTCTATCTTTTCGGCGCAAAAACTGGTTTGTCTCGATTAGCTGTTCATGTCGCTGACATGACCGAAACGTTGGTGTAGAAAGTAACGATCGACGTGTGCAAGATATATGGACCCGACACCGTCTTCCTTCAGCAAGCTGCGCACCTGACGAACGGGTCGTATATTTACCTCGAACGCCGCGATGCGTTGCTCCAGTACCTTCTTGTACGTCCATCTCTCATCGTGTCACTGGTCAATTCACTGCAAGCATTCCAGATGTCTTTCCTTCCCCCGCCGTCAATCCGCAAAGTTATTGTTATCCCCACCCAAGACAAGATTGATTTCAGAGCTGCATGTTTCTGTCACAAAAACATTGTGGACATTGGTTTCGTCTGTTCCGTCTGCCTGTCGAGTCGGTGTACCTAACTTGTGAAACATGGAGATACTGACGTCAATGAACAGTCTTTTGTCAACCTGTTCCTGTTTGTTCGACTTGTAGGTAAGGCGTGTTGCAAAATCGTCTCATAACATGTAACATTGACCTAATGTGATATAGAACCAAGTTCCCGTTGAAAACGCTTCAACGCCTGAGTGCCGCTCGGCCGACACCTCCTTTGGTGGACTCCCGAAGCTCGCAACCCCTCGCGAATCTCAACGGCGCTTTCCGGTCGATCCCGCACCCCGCGAATGGCGGCACAGAGAGCTAATGCATGTATCTGCTTGATCATTGCGAACATCTACATGCACGTGACCACACTGGGGCGACTGGGTCCATTTCCACCCCGAGCACTCTACCCGTGGAGGGGTAGAGCAGTGATATAAACAGGCGAGGCATTCGTGGCAAGGACATGTTGCGAAGCATTGGGACGACGTAGAATTTTTGCCTTGCAGGATTTTTATGTTCATATCGCTGGACTCGTAAAGAGAACTTTTTCCATACCTTTGGTGTAAGCTTTTCAGAGTCCGCGTATGCAACTGCCATGCTTTCCGTGGTGAATGCGCACCACAACCTCGCTAGGGATCCATCAAAGATCGTACGCGAAAAACGTACAATTCGGCGATGGTGGGCGGACGTACGTATGACAGCTCCTGAATCTTGTACCTCTTTCGTCATCAAGAGGACACCAGCATTGGGATGGGTATCGCCGCGTGCCACAATTGGATCTTGTGCGCTTATCAAATCAATCTACGGGAGGTGATTGGTTCATCCAAACTCACCATGAAATTGGCTGGACAACGTCCTCGTCAGCATATCGTGGACGTCAACTTCTTTACCGTCTCGCCTCGGACGGAGGACGCCAGCGATGGTGCGAGCCAATTCAGTTCTCACAATATGCTCGCCAGCGCCTCAGATGAGATCCTTGTGAAAAGGAGCAAATCAAGATTCATGCGGCGCTTCGTACCTGATATGCTACAGGCCATTCCAGCCCGTCCGTCCTGCGATTGCTCTGCCCAACACCCCGCTCCAAACACAGCGGCCTCGGATCGATCGGTCAACCCCGCCATTCAATGCTGTTACGCCGCAGAAGATGATACTTCACCTCTCCGATTCGCCCCGAATACTTGAGGAGTAATCCGCCACTGTCACAGACTCATCAGTCGTGCCCGCATCTCCGTGGACTAAAGCAAGCACAATCAGCGGACCTAGATACGCCTGCAGCCAAGTTTCCTTCCGCATCCCACGCGATCGCACCCACCGTATCCTGCATCGCGTCTATCCGGCCCGCTGCCAGCTCATCGGTGGACGCCACCTCGTCATACCTTTTCATCCACCTCTCCCAGTCCTCCTTTGCACCGGGGGCGATCATGCTCGTCGAGTCCACCGTCTCGACCCCATTTCGCTGCGCGAACGCGCGTGCCCCAGAGGAAACCAAGGTTCTGCGTAATCGATGTGTGTTCGTTAGTAAACCAAATCAAGTTGACCTCGGTAGACAAACCACGCGATCGAGACGTACAAGGGTCGAATGCGCCCGAGTCTGTCCGGCACGCGTGCATGCGCGAGGATCGCATTGGCGAGTTTAATCGGGTTTCTAACCCCTGTATGTTACACGTACATGCACGCACGCACGCAATGTGCCAGTCGATCCACGTACATAATGACGACGCGATGCAACGGATTTTCAAAAGGGATCAGAGGATCATCGAACGTGGGTCAAGCAAGAGGGGTGGACTACACGTCGGATCAAAGGATCGTCGTGCGGGGTAGGTGGAGGAAAGACGTGCCTTCGACTGCGCCGACGCTCCCGAAATCGCCTGATCGCCCGTCTATGATGGCGGCGTCACATTCGACGGTGCCTTGGAACGTCAAGTTGGAGCCATAGCCTTAAGCAAGTGGGCGATGGGCGAACGCGAGTAATGCGGGCTCTGTCAGGGATGCCGGGCCGGCGTTCGCGAAAGAGGAGGAGCACGGCATACCTGCATTCAGACAAACCTCGTCTTCGAGGATGGTGATCGTCAGCTCGACGATAGATAAAGCGCTTGTGCATGGGAGTTTGGACGCTATTCGGAGTGCTTCTGTGCATGCACTGAGGGGCAAGGACTTGTGTTAGTCGGTGCGCATGATGACGATGTCGAATCACCGTTTCATCGCGCTTTTCACTTGAGCTTCTGACGCTCTGCCGTGTTGCCCAGCGCCACCATGTACGGCGACGTAGAATATCTTTTGGGATGCCATGAAATGGGAAAGCGCCAAGCAAGTTGGAAGGCTGAACTCATGTAGTCACACCTTGGAATCACTTGCCGACCGGATCTTGACCGGATCAGTGCTCTCAAAGCTCCCGGCAGAACGAAATCGACGAGACACATGTTGCGTGTCTCGAAAACGTGATGATATTGGTAGAAGGAACTGGTAAATACATGCAAGACGTAGTACACCCGCAAAGGTCGTTGCCCAACACATCGTGACGTCTAATAATAGTCCAAGCCAGATACCCCCCAGCGTAAAAGTGCAATAGATCAAGAAAGACACACCTATGTAGTGTCACTGTTTTTTTTTCTTTAGCTCTCTGTTCCGCATCAGCACCCTCTATCCAATCAGCAGCTCTCGTCCACATCATCTGGCAGCATGGCACTCAACGGCATGGTTGCAACGGTTGCAAGCATGAGGACGATATAGACTCCATACCCACCCATGAAGTTGCTCTGGATCGAATACGCAAATAACGATGTCGCTAACGCGGGTCCAATAGCGCGAACGACGGATGCAGTGGTCTGTGAGACACCGTTGAGCGCACCAAGGCATCGTCGGTTCGGGGCAGCAGCCGTGATATACATTAGGATGCAGCCTATGATCACAACATCAGCTTTGAATCGTAGACAGCAAAAAGTAACGCACCGAAGGACATGTCCATGACAATGGCAAACGCGAGGTGACAGGTAAGCACGACCCAGACGAGCCAGATGATTCCCCACTGTCGAGCAATCCAGTTTACAATGGGGAAGAGAGTAAAAATCGGGAAGAAACAGAAGTGACCAATACGAAGTAATTTTTTGGGTCCCAGTCTATCTATGAGTGGGGCAAAGTAGAACGCCTGAAAGAGGCCGTTAAAGACGCCAAAGCAGGCCATCCAGAGTCCAATCTTCATAGGCGTGAAACCTAAACCTCCGTACTCGATTGGTGTGGAGTAGAAAAGAGGTTGGAGTGAGTAGAATGCTATCTCGAGAATGGCAAGCACTCCATAGTTTGCTATGCGCAACACCCTTGGCGCGTTGAGAAGCTTGGAAAGAGGCATTGGTGCATCTGAAGGCGGCGGGGGAAATTCTTGTTGCTGATCAATGGTGGCATAGCTGACTTGATGACCACCAGATTCCCTATCAACGGATGAATCGTGTTTCTCCGGTGCGACACGAGGAGGGAGAGACTTGGTGATTGTCAGCTGTAAACTACGATATCAGCATGCGCGGACCACCCACTTCATCGAGAAAAAGGACAGTGGCCCCAAAGGTCACCAATGCGAAGCCAGCAGCGACACCACATGGCAAGAAATATGGAAACTCCCCCCAGAATGGAGAGCTGAAGAGTCGAGGAAAGTTATCCTGCGGACGTGCGAGTGTCCCGCCGATGACTGGACTGCGAAGAATCAACTCGAATCCACATAGTAAAGGCCCAATCACACTCACCCAAGTGTCATGCCCAATGACCAGGCTATAGGCAACAAGGCGAACCCCTGAGCCCTGTTCGTAGAGTCCGTCAGTTCACCCAGCATGCTCTTCATAACACCAACGTTGCCATTCAGAGCACCGGTGATACAACGGCTGAGCGGGTCGTCAATATGTGAGATCAGAAGCCTGAATGATCCAAGAAGGCACACCTTAATACCAATCCGGAAAATGTACGCGATAGACCGAAGCAGAACATCGATATGGAAAGACCGAATACACCTAATAGAAGTACGGGCTTACGACCAATATGGTCCGATGCTCGGCTCCATTGAAGGACAGTCATAGCCTGTGTGACAAAAAAGAGCGACTCCTAAAATCGGGCATCAGAGGGGGTACAGACAGCCGCTATCTTTACGTACAATCAATCCCGCATAGTAACCTAATAAACGACAATATCTTAGCGATGTGAATTGGAATCGGAGGACGTGTGGTACTCACCGACTTTTGTTTCGTCGCCGTCTGTGATGTCGATCTCACGAATGAGCTAGCCCAAGTAGAGTGAGTACAGGACGCGAGCACAACGACATGGGCTTACCTGGTTAATGAATGGATATATACATTGCGATGCGATGGGTTCGACCAAGACTGAGAGAAGGACGACGCTGATCTGGACTTTTGGCAAAGGTGTGGGTTTCTTGGGCTCGATCCGGCCGCTGGCGGCGGAGAGCAAAGGGGTCTGGTCGTCGCTGTTGGCGTGAGTGGGCAAGACGGTCATCCCGATGCAAGAGGAGGAAGGAGGGAAGCAACCAGTAGTTGAACGGGCTCGCTTGGAAATTTATAGGCCAAAGTTGTTGACGGCAACTGTAAAAAATAAATCAACAGCTCGGATCGGAGCACGACTCCATTTACATACATACGCGAGACGTCTGGATTGACATACAAAAGTTTGGAGGATTTTAGAGTAAAGCGATCCATTTTCTGGATCTTTCCGGCCTGGAATTTAAGTTTGCCCCGTTGTCATCTGGATTAATTGTCAGTGCAGAGACTGTCAAGATCAAACCCACAAAGTGGTGACGGATCATGGGCAAAGTGCGGATCGCTGAAAGGACTTGCTCGCCTATTTCGGGGAGACCCCCCGACGTCGGGTTCGGCCGAGTCTGCGTGCTCGCCTTTTCTCACCTCTTCCACAGCGGCCATGTTCGCAGGTATAGACCACGGTCGACTCCGCAACGGCCTTCGCGCCGTGTGGATCATTGCAGTCGTATGGCTTGAGCTTGGCACGTTCTACTTTGCCCTGCGGGACTGTCGCTGGCCAGATTCGCGCCAGGTGGGTGTGTGCTTCTCCTTTGTGTCCCCATCATGCTGATGAACGAGCTGCCTTTGAATCAGCCTCACATCCCCCATTCGCGCGTCGTGCGGATACTCGTGATAGCGGATCCACAAATAATCGACCGCCATTCCTATCCTGGTCGCGGGCCGCTTCTCTCCGCACTAAGTCAATATGTCGTTGACCTTAATCTTCGCAAGAGCTGGAATTCTGCGTTCCATAGTCTCCGGCCTAATGCCGTTGTGGTGCTAGGTGCCCTCAGATAGTCTAATACCTGTCTTCTCCACTAAAGAGCATTCCAGGTGACATGATGGATAACGGTCGTTTGTCCACGTCGACCAGCGAGTACGTACAGCCATAGCGCGCGCCTCGGAGTGTCTCTTCAGATATGAATTAAGCTCTGGCTTCTCCCCAGATACGAAGCCTATTTCACGCGGTACCAGAATATCTTCAAAATGGGCGATTCACCACCCCCAGTTTATTACCTGCCGGGTAATCACGATGTAGGGTTCGTCTCTTTTCTGTCTATACTGTATATGGCATCTCATGCAACTTCTCTTCCAGCCTTGGCAATTTGGTCCCGTTCTCTCTGGAGGCTGACATGCGCTACCTCTCCCACTTTGGCCCTCGGAATTATCGTCGTACCGTCGGAAACCATACCCTCGTATTCATTGATGCTCCCGCCCTCATCGAAGAAGACTTGTTGCGTGCTGAACGCGGACACACATTTGAAAGTTGGTCTGCTATTTCACATGGCCCAGTAGAATTTGTGAAACAGACTGTGTCGACTGGTTCTTTGGGACCCGTGGTCTTGTTGACCCACATTCCTCTTTCTCGTCCTTTCGATGCCTCCTGTGGTCCCTTGCGTGAGAAAGGGGCGATACGGCAAGGTTATGGGTTCGGTTACCAAAATACGCTCTCGGACGGGGCAACAGAGTTCTTGCTCCAGTCCCTCAAGCCATCTCTAATTATGAGGTTTGTCGCCAGTTTGTATACGGAACGTATCCCTGACTGCGCAACAGTGGTGATGACCATGACTACTGCGAATATGAACACACTATTACTTCGTCTGACGAAAAGGTTCAAGAAGTCACCGTCAAGTCGATCTCAATGGCAATGGGAATTCGTCGGCCAGGCTTCCAACTACTCTCACTAACATCAACAGTGCCCTCATCAGATCACATCATACAAATACCAGTCCCCCCTCCTCTGCACGCCCCTTGCTTAATGCCAGATCAATTGGGAATATACTTGTATATCTACATTCCACTCGGTTTGCTATCTCTTCTCGTCTTGCTTGCTTTCAACGTCGTTCGCGTGAACGGAGGTACCGGATATCAAACATGGAATAGAATGCACAGTCGTCAAGACACTCCCGAGACGCCACACGAATTACCCCGGGGCAATTCGTCGCATCCGTCCGATGCCGAGTCCTTCCTTCCACCTCCCGCAAATAAATCACGAGAGTACCACACACCTCTGCGCGGTCGCTCTTACTCGTTACCCTGGACATGGACATTCACATTCGGTGGCCTTCGGCGCCGTATCACGCTTCCAAACTCATTTAGAAACTGGCGCTTGGGGGCCGGTTACCGAAAACCTCGGCGCGATGTGGGGCTGCTCGTCGGATTGTTGCAGGACGTGGGAGCTGTAGCGTGGCCACCTATATTCGTGTTTTTGGCGATATCATGGTGGGTCATGTGGCAGTGGTAGCATCGGGGACACATGTGTCAGACGGTGCTTTAGAGGGTTACGTGTTTCGAGGACGTCCCCAGGGAAACGGATACGCTCAGTCTACTTCTACTCGCTCTCGTATGGACACTGGTATGATTAATCGGGTTTACTTCCCCACACGGTCTGCCTTATAATTGTTTCATAGTCACAATGCTATTGCAATCTCATGCTCATTTGTCTCGTTCTATAGCAATTCTGAGGTACCTTGCAGCCGGGTTCCTGCGTCAGAGCTGCGGCGGCCTATGATGGACCTGGCAGGTCGAGCCGTGGAATATGCGGCTTGATCGTGGTCACCGTCTTCTGTGGGAGTTAAGCGATGTAGCCAAGGGGGTCGGCTAAAACGCCCAGTTCATAGGAGCTGGTCTTCGACCGATGATGAGTTTCGACGGACTCGAGCTGGGGTCTTTTGAAACACATGCATTCTGTCAAAAGAATGCGAGGCAAGGATCGAAAGCAAGCGCGGGGTAGAAATGTTTCGACATACACATTTATATGTGCCGTGTGACTGGAACGTAACGCCTTGATCAAGCCATCACATGCTACGCCACGCCGTCCTGGTTCCTATATGAGGGGTGAGGAATGTGCAGGCACACGGGGGAGGGTACCCGTCCGAGAACCAAGGAATACTTGAAACAGCCTGACTGGGCTATGCAGCTGTTTCCCAGAGCTAGTACTATATGGAAAAGAGGGACATCCCCTGACAAGTACATCTTTTGTGTGGCAGGAGCGGCTGCATCACGTCACGGATATTGGCGGTCAGCGCACGAAACTAACATACTGTCAAAACCTAGATTGTGAGGCGCCCAAAAATATGCCATGTCACTGGTCACCGGTCAACTGGGTGGTTGAATATCCCCGATCATGGATGCCTCGATCAATTAATTCTTTTTGAGAAGGAGAGCAGCAGGCTGAGTTCTCGTGGGAGAGCGATAACGCGCCCGAACAGATGCATGGGGGTACGACAGTGTGTTGTGAACGATCGCCTCGCGAATGGGCATATTGAGCTTGGTCGACGGAACCGTGGTGCATCGCAAATGAAAGAAGGTGGAGTAGTGGGCCACGAATCACCCTCGGGGATGGTTATCTACATGGAAGCGGCGTTCTGGTGGTGGGGGATCTAAGGGGATCTCGTGTGTGGAGGTTTGATAAAGGCGCAAAGGGGCCATGGCATCACCATTATGTGGCCTCGTGGGATCCGCGCAGCAAGAAGCCTGACATGAGCGCAAACCGTATCTTGGGGCTCGCGAAAGAGACAGGACAGATATGAGGGAACGTGTCAGCTCACAACATATTGTGTCGCTGTATCGAGGGGATGGATGGAGCCGGTTACATGTAATGGTCGGATGGGCTCGGGTGGGGGCACATTGGTGCGCGAGAAGCGCTGGGCTGAAGCAGGCACGGCCCACATGGATAAGACAAGCACCGCAAATATACCGAGCGAATCCTGGGACGAACCGACCTGGTGCCATAGCATAGGAACCCCCGATATGTACAAGGAAGCCTGAAAGTTGAGCGTAATCGTTTATAAAAGCAAATGCGTGTCCAGACGGCGACGTCGCCCCATCCCCTGGCCAGCCTGGGGACTCCGGTCAGCGGGAGACGCTTTCGCGGCTTTTATGCAGGCACGTTCGTCTTGCCAGCCGACCCACCTGAGCAGTTATAATCCCCAGCGTCGACCTGGTGCCCACCTCAGACTCTCCCCTCCGCGTCGTGCCCCCCCTCCCGCACCGTCCTCGCCGCTCGCCAGAACCACCGTCGACGGCTGGCCAAAGGTGTCCAACGCACGCGTCCTTCGAAGATCCGTTTGCGACCTCATCCCGGAGGAAGCGCACGGCCTGAGTTCGGACTTGTCCGCGACACATATCGATCTCAGCCTAGAGCTTCTAAAGCGTCACCACAAGCCAAAGACCACCCCAAATCGCATCGCTTCTTACCCTCAAATTCTCTCGACAATCACAACGCAGCCCATACATATACCAAAGTCTCCGTCCGTGTCTCTTTCCCCCATCCTCGTCGTCTCTCACCGTCTTCCAGCACGATGGCCTCTCTAGCTCCCCGCTCCGACTCGTTCAATGCCCGCGTTCGCGGCAGCAGTCACATCGACTTCAAGACCGCCACTACCGGCGTCGCCGCCAAGGCCATGCGCAACGAGATTAGTCGTCTCGTCAGCACGGTCGAGGACCCCGCTACGAAGAAGGTGTGTCCTCATCTGCCCGTCCCTCACCCGCTTTGATCCGAGTATCGCCAGGCATTCGATACCGAAATGCAGGCCTTCTTCTACCTCTTTACCCGGTATCTCTCGGAGCGTGCGAAGAGCGTCGATCTGTTCGTATTTCCTTTTTCGCTCTCTACCGCTCTCATTCTCATGGCCTGCGGACCTTTAGTGACTGGGATCGCATCAAGTCTCCTGCAGAGGACCAGATCGTCCCCTATGACACCCTCAATGCTCCCCAAGATCACATCAACCTCAACAAGCTTGCAGTCCTCAAGGTCAATGGCGGTCTCGGTACCTCCATGGGTACGTTCTCTCCCGGGTTATCTCCGATCATCTTGATCTCCCGACTTCTAGGTATGACCGGTGCAAAGAGCGCCCTCGAGGTCAAGGATGACATGACCTTCCTCGATCTGACCGTCCGACAGATTGAACACCTCAACACCACCAACCAGGTCGATGTCCCGCTCATCCTCATGACCTCGTTCAATACACACGAGGACACTCTCCGCATCATCAAAAAGTATGCAAACCAACAAGTCCGCATCACGACATTCAACCAGTCGCGGTACCCACGCATCTTCAAGGAGACCCTTCTGCCCTGCCCCAAGCGTGCAGACGACGACAAGAAGCACTGGTACCCCCCTGGTCACGGTGACGTCTACAATGCGCTGTTCCACTCGGGCGTGTTGGACCAGCTCCTCGCTGAAGGCAAGGAGTACCTTTTCGTGTCCAACTCTGATAACTTGGGTGCCGTGTAAGTCTCCTGAATGGTTACTGTCCCTCGTTGGTACTCACCCATGGATTGTAGTGTCGATGAGAAGATATTGAAGCACATGATCGAGACCGACGCCGAGTTCTTGATGGAAGTCACCGACAAGACCAAGGCTGATATCAAGGGTGGAACGCTCATCGACTATGAGGGTTCTGTTCGTCTCCTTGAAATCGCTCAGGTCCCTTCAGAACACGTCGAGGACTTCAAGTCAATCCGCAAGTTCAAGATCTTCAACACCAACAATCTTTGGATCAACCTCAAGGGTGAGCATTTCGGATTCCATTCTCTGAGCGGTCATTGACTGCGTTGCAGCCCTGAAGAAAATCATGGTGACCGAGGGCATGGAACTCGAGATCATCATTAACCCCAAGACCAACGACGACGGTCAGGCTGTCGTTCAGGTATGTACTCGATGAGAAACTGGTATATACTCGATGCTGAACTGGGAGCATAGCTCGAGACCGCCGCTGGTGCTGCCATAAAGCACTTCAGGAACGGTCACGGTATCAACGTTCCTCGTTCGCGTTTCCTTCCTGTCAAGTCCTGCTCCGACTTGCTCCTCATCAAGAGTGACATTTACTCTTTACAACACGGTCAGCTCGTCCTGAACGAGAGCCGGATGTTCGAGACGACCCCTGTGATCAAGCTTGGTGACCACTTTAAGAAGATCCAGCAATTCCAGAAGCGGTTCAAGAAGATCCCCAAGATCATCGAGCTCGACCATCTTACGGTCACTGGAGATGTCTACTTTGGAAGGAATGTCACGTTGAGGGGGACTGTCATTGTCGTCGCTAACGAGGGCCAGCGGATCGATATCCCTGACGGTTGTATCTTGGAAAACCGTACGTTGTGTCCATCCGGCTTTTACCTTTGCTAATTCAGGTGTCTAGGTCTGTTGTCTGGAAACCTCAACATGATCGTACGTCTCCTCCATTCTGCCCTGTTTAGTATTGAGCTCACGTTTCTCTAGGAGCTCTGAACGATCGCAACTCTGCCAGAGCTTTGGTGACGTTCCCAGAGATCGAATCTCTTGACGCCTGCTGTTACGAAATTTAGTTCTTGCATCGGATTGTGGACTTTCAAAAACCTTTTATAGAGCACTATCAAACGCCTTTATTCCTCTCCATGTGTGTTTCATGTCTTTGATGTTGATATCGATAGGATATTGGGGATCAGATGTATCACTCGGTTGGATGTCTTTGATACTTGATCCTCCATGTATTTACTGTGTGTGATGAAGCTGATCGATAATCCTTGCACAAGATGAATTGGTTCGAGAGCGTAAAGGATCCGTGTCCGGCTCAAGACGAGGCGCCTGATTCATCCATGATCCGCTCATAATCCGCGTTGCTTAAAGTTGGGAAGGCGACATCTTGCCCTTATGAACGCCGTCGTCTTACGTTGAGGAGAAGCGATACAAAGATGTCGAGATCAGCTGGACGTGTTCGTGCGTGATCATTACGTAATTGTTCTGTTGACCTCTTCGTCTTTTGTACGCTGCACATTTCCGGGGCCCCACCATGTCCGAGCCCACTCAGCCCTCCAAACATTTACCCAAAGACAGCGTCAGGATCGTCTATCACGCTGAAAACAGAACGTTTGCCAGAATATTCAATGGTGCTTTTACTTCTCACCACGCTCGTGAAAAAAACGCGCTCAATCCTCTTCTTCACGTAGAGCGTTCTCTCGAAGAAGTCAAAGATGTCGTCCGGCGGAAACTTGGCCTAGGACGGGATACCGACGTGTCGCTCAAGCAGATGGTCCCTGACGGCCTCCTTGATCTCGAAGATGGTCAGTGCCCAAAAAAAAAGTCTATCGGATAGAGTTAGGAGCGTGCTCAATCGGGATGGTGTTTGTCGACAGAGGACGATTTTCAGGCGTTTTGCGTCTTTTTGAAGCACACCTCTGTGGACATACAAGTTACTGTGGGCAGACCTCGGGGTTCCCCTGTGCCACCCCCGGTCGCACCTGTGGGTCGAGCGAACTCGAATCTTGACGACGCCCTCAGGCAGCGATCATCACAGCTATCTCGAGAGCAACCGTTAGGTAGTGAACCAACCATCACGTCGTCGGCATTGCCTTCCAGGTTACCAGGTCGCCGAACAGCAGTTAGTCAATCGAGACCCATTTTTTGCCGCCCCCCCCATGCTCCTGCTACAACAGTAAAGACACCGGGCTCTGCTATAAGAAAGCGCAAGGTGTCATTCGAGGACGCCGCTTTAGCAGCTCCTGAAAAACCTGCAGCGCAGTGCGCACCAACCAGTATTTACGCTAAAACCCTTATTGTGCCCCCAGAGACCTCTGCTACTCCAAAGCCAGTAGGTGCTGAGGAGCCCCCGAAGAAAAAACAAAAGAAAGAGGCCACCAAGGGAAAGGATGTTCAACCCACTGGGGCTAGTCAGAGTACTCCAGCGAAGAATTCCGCGGCGTTGGATCGTGAGAGCGAGGTGGGGACTGTGTCACACATGGATGCATCTGCTCACATCTGATTGCACGGCAGGCAGATACGAGCTCGCTAATGGATGTTGTAATAACCAAGTCATCGACGAAGAAGAAAGAGAAAAAGAATGATGGTACTGGTCCGAAGGAGTCTTCCGCGCGTAAGTTCCCCCTCGATGAGCTGGTTACTGCAACCTGATGCTGATTTGATGGTCCATAGCTGTCGACAGAGGCGGTAATTATTCTCGTTGATATTCGTGGGCCCGTGATTTACAGTCGTCTTTGTCTCCCCAATGATCTAGGTATGGACCGAGCGATGAACCAATCAACCGATCCAGTAAACGAGGCTTCTCCTCAACCAGGTGAAGTTGGCAGTTCGAGTACCGTATATGTACTAATGGAATCCTAGTGCCGGAAAAAACTCCAAGGATAAGTGTGGAGGGTGGTGTGTCAAAGAGTAAGCTCTATCCCATCCCACTCGATTACGTTGCCAATAACCCCGAAATAGCTCGGAAGACAAAGGAGCCTAAAATCGGAGTTTGTGCCGGTGAGTAGTCTTTGTTTTCGAAGCATTAAAAACTTATGAATGTTAGCATAGCTATCCCCAGGACGAACGCAAGTACCACTGTGGAATCCGAAGTAGCAGCAGCGATTTTGTCTGGTTACTTATCTAGAGGGAGTGAGACTCTACCGCCTGAACCTCCTGCGAAGCGAAAGTACGTAAAGAAAGACACCAAAAAGTCTTCTGCATCTTCTAGTGCATTACCTGTGGAGTCTACGACTGTATTGGCTACCCCTGCTCATGAGGTACCAAACGTACCAACGGAGCGCAGACCTGAACCCGTGGTCCTGATCAATGGACCACCACAACAGACACTGGAGCTGAATGGTCCGCCTTGTCCCATTTGCCTCGAAGTGCCCTTCCACATACGTTATTGCTGTCCCACTGTTTTGAAAGGTCCTGATGCCATTCGAGCGCGACTGGAGGAGCTTAAGACAACGACTATGGGTGACCAACAATCGCTGATCAAGGAACTGGAAGGTCTCCTTCGCGATTCGGAAGGTTAATATTCCATTTTGTACTCTATCCCAAACCTGACATGGACCCTTTATCAGTCACGTCCAAGCCCTCGTTAGATGCCTCGCCGATCGTTGGAGTCCAATCGCGAGAGGTTTTGCTGCCGCTCAGCGTTCCTCCACCCAGAACCCCAAATATTCCTAGCAATTCCTACGTGTCCGAAGTCACAGTGGAAAGCAGAGACGAAGGAAGCAGCTCGGAAAGCTTTGATGACATGTCGGAGGGTGGGGTAGAAGACAAAGAATTGGTGGCTCCTCGGATACAGCAAACGCCCAACGAACAGCCTTCACCAGCCAATGACGAGTTGGATGCTGTCATCCGTGGACCGGCGTCGAAGCGGCAGAGTATCCTGCATTTCATCGACCGCATTGTTGGGGATGAAGATGACAAGGGCTCTGAGTCGGAAGAGGACGAACCCGAGGCCGAATTGGAAGAAGACGCAGACGAAGAGATTGATCGATCGGGGCGTCGGTTGTCTGGGAACATCTCCGACTCTGAGAGCGAGGATGAAGGGTCTAGGTCGCCTTCGCCTTCACGTTCGGCAGGAGGCATTCCAAACAATTCGGGACCGGGCATACAAGGTTCCAACGAGCCCAGCGAGGAATCTGCCGAACACCAGGATAGCAACGTTATCATGAGAGACCCCGTTGATCCTCCGGTTCTCGAGGGACAGGATGATGACTGTAGTGAGGAGACACATGTGGGATCGGAGGGCCGCATGGACGTAGACCACGAGCCGACTGGTGAAAAGGGTGCTGCTGCTATCGTCGAACAGCAGCCTTCATCACCTGCTCCCAGAAATGAGCCGCAAGAAACGGATGTTGATCTCGCTTCCAGTCGGGATGAGGGTGTACCAGTAGCCTCCGTGGCCGCCGACGAGGTTGAGGCCGACCCGATAGAACCTGCAGATGACTTGGAACCTCCGACTAATTTGCGCTCGGACGTCGATCCCATTGAAGTAACTTCTGAAGACATCGGATCCTTGTTCACCGACGTGGCTGAATCGACGCCAAAGCCGGGAGTGGCGAAACGAATCAAGAACCGTAATGGCCAAATTCCAGACGATAAAGCTGAACGTCCTGTGCTTCTCGAAGAACTGACTTCGGTGGCCGCGGAAGAGGTCACTCCCTTGTCAACGAAAGGAAAGTCACGGAGAAAGATCGCGGAGACGTCTGCCAGTCAAGAGCCGGTGCCAACGCGCAGGAGTCCTCGGTTTAGCTCCGTTCCACCCTCCACAAGTACGCCCGCAGCCGTGGCGCTGTTGAACCATAGGTCCAAAGTCGGAGCTCGGGTCGGTAAAGCAACCAAAACGCCCGCGAAGCAGTCTGAGGAACGATTGGGTGCTTCGCAGAGTAGTGCCAAAAGTGATACTGCGCAGAACAAGGGCCGCATGGCTTACACTCCATCGTTGGTCAGGTGGGAAACCCTCACAGAGCCGTCATCGCCTTCCCTACAGTTGGAAGAGACATCGGTGCGCATCGACCAGTTAATGTCTAGCAGTCCCCAACGAGACGACATTCCTATTCGTGGACGTTTGAACGACAAGGTGAAAAAGGGCCGATCCCACAAGGCTGCCTCTTCTAGCCAGGCGGAAAGCTCTCAGAGCAAAGAACGATTGTTCGACCTCTCGTCCAGTCAGATACCTTTCCCATATTCCCAATATCAGGACACTCCGGCGCCGACGGCGTTTGCGAATGGGAAAGAGAAGGAGAAGAATACGGATTCGGAAGATGAGCCGGTGTCCAAGAGAAAGCCAAAGCCGGTTGTTCAGTATCGTTCGTTGTCCCAGCTGGCTTCCCAGGCGACCCTCTTTTCTCCCAGTCTACCTACGCCTACCAACAAGTCCCTGACTGCCGGGAAGACGAGGAAACGTGTTGCTGAGGATTCCTCTTCCTCCTCTTCCTCTTCTGATACGGACGAGGCTAATGGGTCAGAACATATCCCTCGAGGACGAAGGGCGGGGTCTGTTTTGGAGACGAAGAAAAAGAAGAGTCTCTTGTCCAGGATCTAAAGTCGGACTCTCGGTAGACTTACTTCTCG
The DNA here is from genome assembly GCA_038089735.1 of Exsudoporus frostii. Lineage (NCBI taxonomy): Eukaryota > Fungi > Basidiomycota > Agaricomycetes > Boletales > Boletaceae > Exsudoporus > Exsudoporus frostii. Next base: position 44,862 of record JBBPLK010000050.1, read on the forward strand.
GTTTGTACACGATCATCACGAACGCAGCATTCACAAGTATTTTCCATGTTTCTTGATAGGTTTCCCCACACACATTGTACATGACCCGCTCTCCATCTAATTATACAGATACATCGCACGACGCTTTCTCCGGATATGTATCATTTCCCTAGGTCACTTAATACCGATGAGATTGTTTGTCGCGAAGACGAGTGAATGTTGGAAGTGATGCAGTACCCGCCTGATAGTCACGTGGTTGTGTAATCTCCGCCCACAACAATCGCAAACTCTGACTCGGGCTATAAGCGGCATCCATCTCGCCCCTCACTCGACAAATTTTCGCTGATCGCTGAGCCGTCCAGCTCGTACATGATATTCACTCAGAACACTCGCGACGAGTATGTACACCATCCGTACCCCGCTTTCCGGTCTGATCGTCCTGCAGTTATATCTCTGATCTCGTTTTTTCTCTCCCGAGTCTTTGAAAGAGTTCATAACTCACCATGATTGCTCGCACTCTGATCCGAAACCAACTTTTTACTCGTGGATTTGCTACCCATGCTGGCCCCAATACCGCTTTACCCGCCACCTTACATCTTAAAACTGGTCAAGCCTTCCATGGTCGATCTTTTGGCGCTCCAAAGAGTACTTTTGGAGAGACCGTCTTTTCGACTTCAATCACTTCCTGCAAGTGCTTTCTTTTTGGATCCGATCCAACTCCATTGACGTTTATCTACAGACACCGAGTCCATGACTGACCCTTCCTATCGGGGCCAGATTCTTGTCTTTACCACTCCTCTCATCGGAAATTATGGGGTTCCCAACAACAGGACTCCCATTGATGGACAGGATGTCGGAGTCGTCATGGAGTCCGAGGGAATTCAGTGCAGTGCCGTCGTCGTGGCAGACGTCGCGCAGAAATTTTCTCACCATGCCGCAGTCGAATCCCTCGCTTCTTGGTGTCGCCGCTTTAACGTCCCTGGTATTACTGACGTGGACACTCGCGAGATCACGCGTTTGTTGCGTGATCAAGGAACCACGCTCGGCCGTCTGGCCGTCGGTGTAGATGCCTCGGCCCCTGCGCCAACCCCTGAGCAATACTGGGATCCCTCTAATGAGAACCTCGTCGACCAAGCTTCCACAAAGGTTCCGTACTACCTCAACCCCAACGGGGATGTCCGAATTGCTGTTCTCGATTTTGGTGCCAAGGCGAACATCCTTCGTGCCCTCATCCGCCGAAACGCTGCAGTGACTGTACTTCCCTGGAACTTTGATTTCAACGCCATCCGGGACCAGTACGACGGCCTTTTCCTTACCAACGGTCCAGGTGACCCAAGGCACTGCATGGATGCGACTTTGCAACTCCGCAAGACACTTCAAGAGTGGGATAAACCCGTTTTTGGTATCTGCATGGGCCATCAGGTCATCGGCATGGCCGCGGGTCTAGAGGCATACCGAATGACCTTTGGGAACCGTGGACACAACCAACCCGTCCTCGCTTTGGCTTCGTCGGGCTCTATCAAAGCTGGCCGTGTTTATGTGACGAGGTATGCATTGGAGGGCTATGATTATAATACAAAGATTTGACTGATCGGGCTCTTTTCTAGCCAAAACCATCAATATGCGCTCAAATTGACTGATCCATTCCCAGCGGGGTGGGAACCATTCTTCATCAACTGCAACGATTCCTCGGTTGAGGGCATCAAATCGACCGCGGACTCTGGCAAGAAAATTTGGGGTGTACAATTCCATCCTGAGAGTGCGGGCGGCCCGTTGGATACCATGGAGGTTAGTGTTTCCCACTTGTGATACATACACCTTCTAATCTGATTATCCAGATGTTCACGGACTTCCTCGCCGAGTGTCGCGCCCACAGGCTCACGATGCCAAAGGCCGCCCCTGTGGGTTTAGCGAGTTCAATCAAAGACTACGCTGCCCCTCGTCTCCCAGAGATTACTGTTAGTGCTTAGGTTGACAGCTTCCGTGTTATCATTCGTGAGGCGCAATTGGGTGTACGAATACGATTCTTGTAGTCTACTATGATGGCTTTGATTGTGCAAAAAATCAGTATGCATCTTCTACTTAGATTACTGCGTACTGATGGAATGGAAAGTGTCTTGCCTCGAATTACCTAATTTGTGCGTCAGTAACGCAGCGGCTAGAATGCCCACTACCACTGTGCCGCACCAACATGAACTTCCTCGACACGTACGGAATAACAGGTACGGGTACGAGTACCCCGCCTTCCAATGAACGCCAGCCCGAGCAAAGCCTCAACGAAGAGGTTTCGCAAGTGATTGGACAGCTTGGGCGTTTCTGGGGAGGATTCAGGAAACAGGTATGCACGACATTGTCACTACTCCATCTACTGTGCCCTGAGAATGGTTCGCGGATGCAACAGAGCGAGGCGGCACTTGTCACTGCGCGACGGGACTTGGGCCAAGTTGTCACGCAAGCCCAGCGTGAGATTGAGAAGCTAACTACTGCGGAGGAAGAAGCAAGCGTGCCTGAAGCGGAGAAACAAGCAGGAGGGGAAGACGGCGAAGAAGAGAGCGATGATGCTGAGGAAGAGACGGACACGCACACTGCGGATACGACGCGACCTGCTAGCACCGAGCTCGGCGGGGAGACGAGCGCTTCTGGATCGTCACCATCAACGACTACCACCGCCCATTCCTTCTTCTCGCGTCTCCAATCATCTATCCCGCCCAACATCGTTTCGGCCGTTCAGGCGCAACTTCCGGACAGCCTTAGGAATGCGCAACATATCGACCTTGCACAGCTGGGGAGCACGCTTTCGTCTGAGTTCCAGCGCGTGCAGGGTGTCACGCGAGCGCAGGCGGAGGAGTATGTACACAAGAGCGAGGCGTTGCTCCGCGAGGCGATGAGAGAGGCTGGGGATGTTCTTCGAGAGGCTGTTAAAGTCATCCCGCCCGAGGAGGGTTCGACGGGCGCTCCCGTTATCTGGGATGGTGCGGATATTTGGATGCTGCCCGGCTTAGCCGCCGGTGCGGACGGGTCGACGACTGGGTCCAAAGGCAAGGGTAAGGGGGTTGATTCTGGGTCTTCTTCTAGGCGTCCGTCAGAGGATGCGCGTCGGGCTGTTGCGACGCGCGCCGAGTCGCTGTTGAAGCAACTCGGGAGTAATCCTGAGATCATCAAGCTTGATCCTGCTGCGGATACCTCCAAGGATACTTATATGACTTGGGCAGCCGCAAGCGAGGCGAGCGAGGAAGGATTTGGCACGAAGGTGTGGGGAGATCGCATCGCTGAGGCGTTGTCGGATCCCTCGAATGGAGCTGCGTTGCAGACTACCTTTGAAGCGCTTGGTATGATTTCATTCATCTCTAAGATAACGACTAGCTCATGATTGCTACCAGTACCATCAACCATGCCCGAAGAAGTGTTCTGGGTCAGGTACTTTTTCCGAGTGCATCAGATCGAGGTAGAGGAGAACAGGCGGAAAGCATTACTGCAAGGCAAGTCTTACTTGTTGGGAGTCAGACACGGGGATGCTGAACCACCGAAAAGCGACTGCGGAGAATGAAGACGATTTCAGTTGGGAGGACGACGAAGACGAGTCTGTCACGAAGGAAACTCCAGCGTCTGCCAACCCGCTGGCGTCATCACAGCACACGCTCGCTCCTCCCAGGGAGACATCTACGTCGGATGATCTGTTGCTACCACCCTCGCACACTCAGAGTCCCAGGGAAAGCAGTGAGGATAGCTATGATGTTGTTTCTGGAAATGCCAGCAGTACCGGAGCGATTGAAACGGAAGGGGAGGGAGGGGAGGAGGGGGAGGAAGAGGAAGAAAGGGACGAGGACAGCGACTGGGAATGACTTTTGTACCGTATGTCTTGTATGAGACCATTGATAGTGTCCTTTCCCGATTAGGCAAATGGACCGTGACGGCAATGAATGACCTACTTCAAGGCTGCCCTTTTTTACGGCGCTCGTTGTTGCTCGCCCAAGTGATGCGGAATGCGCTCGCTGTATGAACGACGCTTTCACAAGTCGCGTCTGCTCTCCAAGCCCACCATCATCCTCGCACTCCGCTTCTTCTGGGTCATCCTCGTCATTTGGTGCGAGTTCGGGGTGTTCTTCTACAGTTTATCAGATTGCAAATGGCCCGACAAGCTTTTCCGCTCCGTGAGTGCCAACAGTCGACCTCCCTCCAAGTGGACCTGGCTGACGCGTTCCATTCAAGACTCGTTCTGGGGTGAAGCCCACCCGGGTGCTCTTGGTTGCAGACACTCGACTGCGAGACCCTGCCATGTCCGCACCAAATTCATGGTTCGGGTACGATTCTGATCTGGCGTATCTACGCAAGAGCTGGAGGGTTGCGTCACGTCTCCACCCAAGCGCGGTCATGTTTCTTGGTGATACCTTTGCCTCGAGTCGCTATATCACGAGCGAAGCAGAGTGCGTACATCGTCTCATCCCCAAGCGAAACGTGTCTATCAGCTATTGGCTGACCCCACGACAAACAGGTACGATCAATACCATCGCGCCTTTGAAGCGACTTTCCCTCGCGATGCCTCAGTACCATTCTACCTCATCCCTGGAAACAATGACATAGGGTGTGTTTCGGTCGTTCTGGACGGGTCTAGGTTTCACTGTATATTCTCAGGCTCGGCGATTCCTCGTCTTTTCCCATGGATGCCCGTCGGTTCTTTGAAAAACGTTTTGGGCCCCTGAATCGAGTCGTTTCTATTTCGGGCCATCAATTCGTCTTGTTGAATGCACCGGGTCTCGTGGAGGAAGACTATCGCCGTCATGCGCATGGTCAATCCTACGATCATTGGTCCCCACTTCCCGGAGGTCCGATCGAGTTCGTACGGTCGATCTCTGATCAAGAAGATGGCCACGCGGTGGGACCGAAAATATTACTCAGTCATATACCGCTCTCTAGGCCGTCGAGCAAGTCTTGTGGACCGTTGCGCGAAAAGGGTTCGATACGCGCTGGAGCCGGGCATGGCTACCAGTCGATGCTCGGTAAACAGACGACCGAGTTTCTGTTGAAAACCTTGCGACCGTCTGTGGTGTTCAGGTGAGACAACGCTTGTCTCGAGTGTCGACTTGTGCCAATGACATGACTAGTGGCGATAATCGCGACTATTGCGAAGTCACGCACGAGGTACCTGGTTCCGACATGCAAACCAGCATGGTTCGGGAGGTGACCGTCAAATCGTTCTCTCCGAGTCGACACATCCGTAGACCAGGTTTCCAGCTCCTCTCCCTAGTTCCTCCATCTTCCTCGTCAACTGGACCCACTTTTGCGGATGCGCCGTGTCTGCTGCCTGACACGCTTCGCGTCTTTCACTCAATATATGTCCCTTGCTTCGTATTGACTGCACTCACATTGCTATACTTGAACATCAGCCCCTCGCGTCACAGAAAACACTTTTCTAACATCTCGCCCATATCATTGACGCGTTACAGGCGATCGTCACCTCCACCCGAGCCCGAATCGGCCATATGGACCACTCGGACCCCGCTCAAGTCAAGAATCCAAACGAGTCCTACCGCACCACTTCCCCTCCCCGTGCGAACCCCCAGCACGAGATCTGTTCCATCCTTTCGTGCTTCCCCTGTCCTCACGCCTCAAGGCTCCCCGTTGCTCAGTCCGATCACGCTCTTCCCATCTGGGGACGAGGGCGACGCAGAGGAAGATTACGTCGGCCCGTCTCATTACAGCCTCCGACGAGATCTACACTACAGCAGTGGTTGGCAAGGCGAGCACGATGACGACGTCGCACGAGACCGTGACACGGTGCCCAACCGTCCACACGCGCACGCGCGCACTGCGTCGGCACCGTATTTTCTCCCGCCGCCCTTATCACAACATGCGCGCGCAAGATGGGCGGTTTCGTGGTCGTTTGTGTTTTTGGGGCGACGACGACGGATGACGTTGGGTGTACCTGATTGGAAGGCAGGGTGGAGTTGGTTGAGCGCGTCGGCGGGTCATCATCGGAGTGGGAGGGGGCTCGTGTGGCGGTTTGCGAGCGATTGTGTGGGCGTGGCGTTGCCTGCGGTCGTTGCATGGACCGTGATCGATTGGTTCTTTTTCTAAAAGTGTCTGGGACTGTCACGATGGATGCGAGCGTGAGGTCGTTAGCTTAGCCTAGGTGCCGCTTGTCGATAAAGCGTAATGCCGTTGGATGGATGGACTCGGTACTAGATATCTCTCGCTGCAAACGGACTGGTTCAAAAAAATACTATTGATATGTATGCGTTCTCAGGATCTTTATGCAGTATGACTCGCTCAGATCTCAGGAAGGCGCAAAGTTAAAGTGACAGTGATGATTTCGAGACGTTGTAAAACGACACGCAAACCACAACCCCAACCCGGACCGATAGAACTGCAATCTGAAACGCACGGGTGGCAAAGTGCCGGTGGAACATCTTGGTCCAAAATACGAGGCAAGCCGGAACGTGGATTTGACAACAAGTTCTCAAGTTATCGTCCAACACACCACGGATGGCACTCGCTCGCCCCTCTGGGTGCATGAGGACGACGACACCCAATACGTTCAAGCGTGGGGGTACGATTCGGATAAAGACGGGGCAACGCGTCGGGGCTGAACGCCAGCCCAATGTCCAAGAATGTCATCCCTGCAGAGACTTGAAGGGACGACGACCAGTCCTCTGGAAGCGCGCCTACAATCCCGGACACGACAACGGAACGGAATCCATTGACATTTCGAGTTTCCGTAACAGCGGAGACTACCGTCATGTCTGTACGAATCGGCGCTCAGCGCTCGGGTACGACAGACCCAAGGCAAGAACGGTATTGCCTGTGCGCTGGACGGCAACCAGTTTGGTCATTTTGACAACACAAGGGCAGCCTGGCTTCCCGACCGACGACCGATCCTCGTCCTAGGAGTTAACCGCATTCGACACTGACTTGTACACCGCGCCATGCACGGAATGAGATAGGAGATAGCGATCGTGGTCCGTTCTCGATTGCGGTTGTATACAATAGCAAAAAAAAGGGGAGGCAGCAGGTTCTATACCCAATCTCAACGATGGTGTTCTGCATCACCATCGTGGTGTCCATGTCCGTGTCCATGTCCTTCCCATGGATGCCGCAACCCCTAAAGAACCCGGCGCAACCAAAGTGTATTAGTTTCATGAGATGACAGAAAAGGCTTGCGCATGGCGGCGTACCAACAACTTTGGACCATCCTCACTATACCATACCACAGAGGAGATGGCAAGGATCCATGACACGTCAGCGCGTGCAAAAGGAACCGGGCCAAGAATGGACTGACCGTGCACGGTAGAAAATAAAGAACCACATGGTCGCACCAAGGGCTTTGGCGAGGAATTGGTATTTGGCACCGGGTAGGTGGGGATTAAACCCCAAGGCTGGACATGAAACGGTGTCAATGGGCTGAAACGGCGACCGAGTTGTAATAAACGGCGTACGATTACCTGCACCTGCCATGATGATGATGAGCGTTCGGACGAGAACGGTGTTTAGTCTTGTTTGGTCTACAACAATACCCGTGCTCATTTACAAGGTCCATACACAATGTCCAATGTCCATACAAGCTGCTACGTATTACGATCAAGTCCTTAGCGTTCCACCAAAAGAAAGGAAAAGATCAACTAGTCCATCCTGCTTCGCCGTCGTCACCCTACTGAGTGTATCATAGATCCTGAACAGCAGACAAACTATCAGCGACATGGAGTATGGTGAATGACCACATACAATCATATTAAGGTTTCCCGAGACCAGCCCTGCAGGGCAGTTCCAGAGTCAACCCCGTGCCATAGAAAGAAAGAAAGATCGTACGGTTTTCCAGTACACACCCATCGGGTATATCGATCCTCTGGCTCTCGTTCGCCACGACTATGGTCAAGGCCAAGAGTCAGCTCTCATGCATCGGCGTTTAGAGAACAAGGAGTTCACGCACTAATGACAGTGCCCCGCAATGTCACTCCTCTGCCAAAATGTACGTCGCCAGCGACGATAAGATGATCCAAGTCGATAATCGCCGGTGTCTTTTTGAAACGCGCCT
>JBBPLK010000050.1:52969-64754 GCA_038089735.1 Exsudoporus frostii
ACATCAAATCTCTACTACTCACACGGCACCCAGATTATCGGAGTTTGATACAAACAAGTATTCCTTTCCATCTGCCAACAGACGGTCCAAAATGCCGCTGCGCACGAGCGAGTCATACAAATCACCGTGACCAGGAGGATACCAGTGCTCCTTATCGTCCCGAGCATGGTGCGGGGATGGTTGCAGAGTGTCGGTGAGAATCCGCGGGTATCTCGACTGGTTGAAGGTCGTTAATTTGATCGGCTGATTGGCGTATTTCTGGATGATGCGCAAGGTGTCTTCGTGGGTGTTGAAAGATGTCATCAAGAGGAGGGGGACATCGACACCCTCTATTTTGTTGAGGTGTTGCACCTGCTTTACGGTGAGGTCAAGAAACGTCATTCCGTCCTTGACTTCAAGCGCACTCTTCGCGCCAGACAAGCCTGTCGTTATTCAATTCCGTTGCGCGAATGGATAGGAATAGGGGGAAATGATATACGTGCCCATGGACGTTCCAAGGCCGCCGTTAAACTTGAGTATTGCCAATTTGGATAATGCGCCGGGATCAGCTGTCTTTGGAAGCTGGTTGTAGGAAATAATCTGATTGGCGTCAGGGGTCTGAAGCTTATCCCAGCAGCTGGTCACAGACATGAGTGCCGTCGACAAGCGAAAATAAGGGACACGCACAGGTCTCGTCGGCTGTCCTTTTCAGAGAGGTAGCGAGAGTGAAGCTTGAAGAATGCCTGCATCTCTGCATTGAATGTCTGAGAAATGAAGCACAGGAAGGGGGAGGTGGCATCATTCGAGAGGGTGGGTTGAGTACGTGAAGCCGGGGCGCAGATGAAGCGACATACCTTTCGCACGATTGGATCTGAGGTATGGATGAGGCGATTGAGCTCGTTTCGCGTTGCTTTGGATAGGGAGGTCGACTTGGAGTTCTTACGCCTTCGAAAGATACGAAGGCGGGCAGTGTCGAATAACAGCAGCATCATGGCTAGAAGACGAGGAGGAAGCGATGGGAAGCGAGAAGGGAGGCGACCACCGCCATTTAACGGGATGAGTGGGCATGCGTGAATGGCGAGGGTTACGTATGGACGTGCCCGGACGTTGTAAAGGGCGCACTAGTGAGCGAACAGATACACAGCCACAACTATCGGCACTTACCGGCTGAGTTTGAACCTTGCAAACCTTGATTTTCAGTGGGTATCATCACGACCTAGCAAGGCTCCCATCCTCAAGACTCCTCGACATGGGTAAGTGCTGGTCCCCTCCAAGATCATCCCCGTTGACGATCTCTGCAAGGTATTTCACGTTCATCCAGGCACAAGCGCTCCGCAACCGGTGCCCAGCGCGCCCACTACCGCAAGAAGAGAAAGTTCGAGCTTGGCCGTCAACCCGCCAACACCAGGCTTGGCCCAAAGCGTATCCACCCTGTGCGCGTTCGTGGCGGTAACTTAAAGTATCGCGCTCTCCGTCTCGACTCTGGCAACTTTGCCTGGGCCTCCGAGCACACCACCAAGAAGACCCGTCTCATCGGTGTCGTGAGTCCAGATCTCAGTGTATGTGTCTGAGAGCGCTCACTTTGACTCAGGTGTACAATGCTTCAAACAACGAGTTGGTCCGTACCAACACCCTCGTCAAAGGTGCTGTCATCCAAATCGATGCTACCCCCTTCAGACAGTGGTATGAGGCTCACGTGCGTAGTGGCATTCCTTATCTGTATGCGTCGCTGAGATTCCATGGTGAATGCAGTACGCACAGCCCATCACCAAGAGGGGTGGTGCCAAGGCATCCGCTCCCGCTGGCGAAGAGCCGGTCAAAAAATCTAGCCACGTGCAGCGCATCTTGGAGGAGAGGAAGAAAGGTGATGTCACATCAGGATGATGCCACTTCACGCCGGAAATGCTGATCCGTCGCCAGACGCTAAAATCGACCCCCTCTTGGAGCAGCAGTTCGTTGCTGGTCGCCTATATGCGGCCATTGCCAGCAGACCGGGGCAGTCCGGTCGCGCCGATGGGTACATCCTCGAGGGCAAAGAGCTCGAAGTAAGTCGGATGCGTTTGGTTGGGTTGCTGCGGTGCTGACTTCGGATCAGTTCTATGTCAGGAAGCTGCGGACTGGCAAGCAGAAGCACGCACACAATGCATGAGATCGTCTGGCGGTGTCGAGTTGTCGTGATAGCTGAGCGGCGAGGCGATAAAATATGTGGAATATGCTAGTCTATGACGACGCTTGCTATGAATTGACTCGGACGTGTCCTCTCCCAACAGAGTGATTACATAAGCAGGATGAACCAGAAGGGATGCCGTAACCGGGCCACTGCCAGACTGAGCAGGGACCGTTCCTTCCCTCTTACTCTGCCTTTTCGCGTCATATTTTCACCTTTCTCTCACCCTTCCCTCAACGCGCCCCCGTCGTCCTCGTTGTCGAGCTCGATGCCCTCGGCGTCGGCGGCAGGCTCCCACTCTCTGCGAGGCGCCCCTTTGACATGGCGGCCTACCAAAATCATGAACATGCGTGACCTTTCCAGGGACGACGACTTTCTCAGTCATCTTCTCGTCGAGAAGCTCGGTACCGGAAATGTTCCTCTCTGCGTACACAAGATGGATCCTTCCCGGAGACTCCCAAAGGTTCCTGCCAGCGATCTCATGACAGTTGTTAGACGCGTGAGTCGCACCTCCACCTGCAGTCACGCTATCTTGTTCATTTCGCAACGTATGTATCCATATACTTCGATACATTTTTTTTGCCTTCTTAGTTGGTCGAAAGCAAGAGCGCTTCCCAAAACGCTGTGCGTCTAGCAGTGGACGAACTCCTCGCGTTGGTGTTTCTGCATTCCTATGTCCCGAGAACGTTATCTCTCACCTTTGCTTCTTCTAGTCTTCAGTCCGTTCGTTACTACCTCAAGCCATATACACAAAAGCAGATTAATGCGTTCGCCACGTGTGTACGACCCTGCTATTTCGTTAACAACGCCTGAAGCTCCGTTCGCCACAGACATGCGTCGCGATATTTCGAACTATACCATCCTGGAGGTTGCATCGAGATAGCACACACGTCACGATACTCCCACAAGACCGGCAAGTCGGAATTGTGTATCCTTGCCACCCGTCCTCTGTCCCCTGGGATGGTCATCGCGGAATTGAAGGGCTCAATGGCCCACCTATCCAAAGAAGAGGACAAGGAGCTCAAGCGCACGGACCTGAGAAATCTCGACATCAGGAGGGACTTCAGCGTGATCCATTCTCGCCAGATGAAGAAGAACCATCTATTTTTGGGTCCTGCTCGGTTTGTGAATGTAAGTCGCGACGGGTTTCTGTCACTGTGTGCTCACTCCACGTTTTTCTACAGCACGATTGCGAGAACAACTGCGAGTTGTTTCGGGAAGGCAAATACATCACTTTCCGCGTTCTCCGGCCTATCGCCGTTGGCGAGGAGATAACAGCACATTACGGTGATGGTTACTGTCAGTCCATGCGATATTCTTCTGCACCATATACCTGATTTAGTCCTTTAGTTGGCAGTAAGAACCGATACTGTCTTTGTGAAACGTGCGAAAAAAACGGCCGAGGAGGATATGGACCTGAAGGCGAGGCTTCCGGCTGCGAATCGGACGCCGGTGCATCAGATGGTAATCTCAGCGATTCTGAGCCCGTGCCAACTGCGGTAGGCAACGTGAACGAGCGCAGAACTCGCCGCGGAGTATATGCTATTATCCAGGAACAGGATGACGATTCAGACGAAAGTGATGATGAAGAGAAAGAAGGAAACAAGCCACTTGCAAATGCTTCGGACGTTGCCGAGGTCGACCTGGAGTTGGAGTCGGCAGGCGACTTTTCTTCTTCTGTCCTTCGATCAACATCCCGAAGATCAGCCTCGAGGTTCGTCAGAAATGTATCAACGGTTCATATTCTGACCCTTTTGTTTCGACAGCTCTGTCCCCCCCATCAGTCGTAGTTCTGAGTTGACGGATGGACCAAGAGCTCAGCTCGTGTCTGCGCGGCTGAGGCAGAAAGCGTGTGCCACTGCTACTCCCGAGGTCTCCACGAAATCGCTGACCCCTGCGCCATCTGACCCTCCGCAACTGCCTTCTCGATACACAAGACGAAGTGCAAGCAGGCTATCCACTCCTATTAATAGTAAGGAAAAGGATAGAATCCCGGTCAAGGAGGAACCTGAAGCACGAATTCTGCGCACCCGTCCCTCCTTGCATGTCGATAGAAACGAGTCTTTGAGCATTGCCAACCAGATTGCACCTATGGGGCCAGATGGACAACCGTTACCTACCTGCGTAACATGCCACAACGTTCTGCCAATGATTTCCGTCGACAATCAAATAGTTTGGGGTCTTAACTTTGACACGTCGCCGCGGCGAGGCAAGAAACGCAAGGAGCCACAAGAGTGTCCTCGGTATGTCGAGCTTTCCATTCATTTAGGAGACAGACTGTCTCACGTTGTGGCGCTTTATCTTTGCGCCAGATGTATGCGCCATTTTGCTATTTATTCCCAGCCGTGGCCCGCTCGTTTAGCGAGTCAGGTCGTTGCTTCTGTTCCTCGAGATGATGGAGAATCGTCTTCTAGACGTCCTGCCCAAAAGAACGTCCAGACTGTGGAGCCTAAAAACGTAGCTGGTGAAGAGGAGCGGCCAGCGAAGAGACGGAAGACTGAACAGGGTCCAGTTGTGGAGATGTCGGACAAAGCAAAGGAGCTCCTGATGGCTCCTAAGAGGGGCCGAGGTCGCCCTCGCAAACATCCTATGGCGGAGATTCCTAAACGCAAACGAGGCAGACCGCGTAAATCATCCCCTGTCAGACCGATCCGTGCACTGCCACCTCCGAAGTCACAAGCCTCTACCCCTGTTAAGCTCGTCCGGCCACGCATCACTTCCCCAGTGAACGTGAAATCTAGGAGTGAGCCTGCCAGCCCATCGTCCTCACGAGGCAACCTCAAGCCCAAGTCGCTGGCCGTCAAATGTCAGCCCAGGGACTCGAATGGTCGTTTCGGCAAGAAAGCGACCACTAATGGTAGATTCGTAAGGAAGAGGATCGGTATTCTACGAAGTGGTTCAACACGGGCGCAGAGAGTCCTCCAGAGGGCAAAGGTGGAACGATGGCTTGGGGATAAGCAGGAGCCGCTTGAAACCAACGATGAAGCTGAGGACCTTCCTCTGCTTGCTAGTGGGAAACGCGGGCGCGCCATCAGTCCCGACGAGCCGCCGCGTTCGAGCAAGAAACTGCGGACTAGTCTCCATTCAGGAGACGGAGATGGAGATCCGGTTCCGCATAATCCCAGCGGTTCCTCTTCATTAAGGTTCAAGGGCTTGAATGCTGGTCTCCTTTGTCGACCTAACCCCACGAATTTCGCTCGCAGGACATGGGCTCCTCCCCCACTCGAGGATTCATCCCCAGATGATGAAGATGCTGAGGGTTCCCTCCCTACCATAGAGAGTGAGAGTAATGGGCCTGTCACTCCTCAAGATCGTACCCCGCTGCCCATTCCAAGTCCAGACCAATTTCCGTTTCAAGGCAAGCGTAGCATTGATAGCAAATTCGAGGAGCCTGCTCCACGTCTCCCCACCCCACGCCGTTCTACACACAGCGTCTCCACTATCCTGACGTTCAAACCATCCCCAATTAATTTTGCCAGGCGACGATGGTCTTCAACCATCAAGTCACCGTTAGAACCAGGGACTGGGACCCGTCGGAGCCAGAGACTACGGCCGAGTTCTTCGCTTCCTGACGAAAATAATTTATCTTTGACTGCCTCACAATCTGAGATATCATCCGCGTTGAGTACACGGACAACACTTGCTGGTCGATCAGTATCACCGCAGAAGTCCACGATAATCAATGTTGCCGCCCAGGCAATTTCAGAAGAAGCAACCGAGTCCGTGCGTATGGTTTCCTAACCCTTTCATATTCATAGAATTGAGCATCCTCGCAGGTAGGGGACCTCTCGGATTGTCTTTTGAAACCTCACGCGGCATTCTCTGGTGAACAATCATTTGAGACTATAAACTCCGGCGACGACAGTGCTGTTGAGGGGCTCCTTGCAGAAACCCCGGAGGGCCACGAAGGATCCGCAAATGAAGACCCCCTTTCTCATCTCCGCGTTACATACACCACCGAGCTCCCACCAGTCGTGCCCTGGAAGAATGCCCAGGCAACACCCATGTCCCATTACCTGAGGAAGTCTGCCTCCTTCTGTGGCGATGAGTTGCCTTCGCCAACACAGCTCGTTCATGCTGGGTGGGATTCTGCATCAGATATACTTTCCGATTGACGCAACGTCTAGTTCAAGAAGTCTTCGGTGTAATTTATTCCCCCACCCTGCCCCGCTCGCCTCTTGTGCGCTCGTTTGTCCAACTCCCGACCGCGTTAAAACAATAATTTATGCCTAGTTGAAGTTTTTTCTTCTTCACATTGGCTAGCCATACTTCAGAGGTATCGTACGAACAGTATAGTTGTTAATGTCCATAGTCACGAATGCAGTTTGACGAGTTCATCGAATCTGACATTAGGAGACGATAACACTATACATGCGACCCTTGCTATTTATCACGACTGTCCGTCAGGCTTGAGCGAGCTCCGCCCAGCCCGCAGGATTTCATCTGTGGACAGCAAATTTACGGCGATGACGGAACTGCGTACCTAAATGAGCACAACACGCGTTGGTGGAGAGTAGCATGGGCTGCACTCACCAGGAATTCAACATCTGCCGTTTCACCCTATAATTATCCCAAATACCCTCTACCGTAGGGTCAAACGGCTCGCCAGACTCAAGGTCGATACCAACGATGTTGCCTTCCGATTGTTCGTCCTGAAAAATGAACATGTCAGGGAGATCAATCTCGATATAACTCCCCCCCCCCAAAAAGGGCACACGCACTTGCAGGGCCACGACAACATCCTGAACGTCGAAACCACCATTCTGAGCAAGGGTCTTTGGGATGATCAACAGTGCATCCGCGAAAGCCTGTACCCCCATTTTGACCCTTCCCTTTGCGGCCTTCTTGATGGGTCCACTGAGATGTGCAGCACAGGCGACTTCGAATGCACCGGCACCAGGGATCAAGCATTCGTCCTCGAGTGCGTTTTTGACTGCACGAAGTCCGTCGCGAAGAGCATCCTGAATTTGCTGGATCGTATGCGCGTTGGGACCCTTGATTAAAAGGGTGACGCTCTTGGGATCCTTGACGTCCTCGAGGAATGTAAATTTCTCCTCTCCAAGAGTGTGCTCATAGACGAGGCCAGCCCAGCCGAGAATGTCCGGGGTGAGGTCATCAACGGAGTTTTGAGCTATGCCTCCACAAATGAGTTGCAACCTGTGATAGGCAAGTTTGTGTGATTAATAACCATCTTATTACGTCTCAACGTCGGAGGCGCACCGCTCCATGTTGCGTCGCTTGGCACGCCGCAGGGCAAGAATGCCATTTTTTGCCAGAATATCGAGACTAAGAGGGTCAATTCCTTTTTGATTGATCACGACGAAATTTTTCGGTTTCTCGTTACCACCGACAGCTTGGTCGCAGACGAGGTTCTTGAGCTCGACGATTTTTTTGACTTTAGCGTCCACGAAACGTCGCTCAGACTCGACGAGTTTCTCGCGCTGCTCTGCCGACGAGTAGAAGAAGCCAGAATTAACCTCCCTAAGGTTTTGCGAGTTTAGAGTTGGGAGAAGCAGTGCATGCCAACGTACGTCTTCTCGTATTCGAGACTGACATTCAACGTCAGAACGTAGGCGTTCTCGACGCGTTTTGGCATATCCGGATGTCTTGCGCCGTGATCCATGACCAAACCACGCACAAGCTGAGTTTCTGACGCTGTGCGGTGCTGCATTTTCATAATTTCAACCATGTGAAGATCAATAGGGTCTCTCCACTGATCTTTCGCTCCTGCAGTAAACTTTTAGCGTGGAGACCCTTGTTCTGAGATTAAATACGTGCCTTTTGGGGGCGGTGGTGGCCTGATGGTGAGCACGGCGTCTACAACGTCAGCTGCGAGCTGCTTCGCTAGCGAGGCATGCAGCTTTGTTGCAAGCGAAGTGTGTGCGACATTAATCAGGGTAGGCCGATCCAGCTTCGATGCCTGTTTGAACGTGTCGAGAAACTGCAGGTTGCGTCAGCACTGGGCGGAAGCTGGGCCAACATCGGACACAGACGGCTAAAGCCTCTTTCTTCGCGAGATCAAAGCCCCCGCCTATGACGGTAGGATGCACGCCTTCAGAGATGTAGCGATCTGCTTGTTTAAGCAACTCTCCTACGAGAAGGACGACGGAGGTGGTGCCATCGCCGACTTGATCGTCTTGAGCAACCGCAGTGCGAGCGATCATCGCGGCCGTCGGATTCTGTATTTGCATCTCTGAGAGCAGCACTTTGCCATCCTTGGTCATCTTGATCTGACCAGAGCCGTCCACGAGCATCTTGAGTGTTCCTCTTGGACCTGAGGCAGATTTGATCGCGGAACAGGGGGGTGAGATGTGCCGCACGACGCTTACCGAGATTACCCTTCACCACATTTGCGAGCCCCATCGCGCCTGTTGTGTTGACCTGGTGGGAGGGATGCGGGCGAGGAGAGACATGCAGTGAGATGAAATTACCTGCAGCGCCGCAGCGCGACGAACGCTTTCAGCTTTTGGGTTGATTAGTTCTATACTAGACGACATGATGATCAGTGATTGCGTTCAACGTGGTGCTCCAGGTTGACTGTGGTGGTCGGTCTGAAAGTTGGACCAGACGATAGCGTTACCAGTGCAGGTGGCGGAGTACCAAATCGGCAATGCTTGCATATGAACCATCACCTCGACCTTGACCTAACGCACTCGCCTACATCATGACTGATGTCTTACCGCTATCCCCACAGCTACGGCACCAGGCTGGCGCGTTTCTATCACTCAAACGTGCCTCACAATGCTCGCCAAGAAATACCGGTCCGTCTCGTATATATCGCGGCCACTAATCCGTTTGCAGGTCAAGCAAAAGGAAAAAAAGTCCCCTCAGCGATTGAGAACGGTAGTCTCACCCTCTCTAACGATCATGTCTCCCAGTCCCATTCGCGATCTCCCACCCCCTCATATCAATGTCGCACACCATCGCCGAGAAGCGGCGCCAGTACGTTGGTCTCATTAGTACTCAATTCCCGCTCTAACCTTGTTCTGCGACAGCGGAAACCATTGTTGACCCATGACCCGCTCCCTCATGATAGGGAAAAGAAGCCGGTGACTCGGACTCAAAAAAAGCGCAAGCCCCCTGTTCCTACCAAGCCGGCCTTTACCTTTGATCCATCGCGCAACAGTGTACCCACCGGAAAACAGGACCCTCCTGTGTCCCCGCCCCTCTCCTCTGGACCGTCTGCTTCAGAGTCGTCGACATCGACGAGCTCATTTGAGGAGCAACAGATGGCCCCTTTTACCGATCGCGAGGTCCCTGACCAGTTTTATGACGGATACGATGCGCAGACACGGCCGCGCATCTTCTCAGGATGTCCTCCCTCATCTTATCCCGCCACCTCATGCACAGACATGAACGATATTAGCTCGGGACCGCTTGACTTCTATGACTCGCCTACCTCATCTTCCTCCCCGGACTTGTCGGATCAATCTCATTGCGCTACCGATTTCCCCGCCCCGCCCATTGACTATGGACACCAGGTTCAGCCTGCTGTCCTAATGTATCCATATAACAACCAGGCATACGTACAACAGCCAGCGGTCCACCAGGACCCCTACAGCTATCCCATAGATCCTTGCCCAGAGCGCCCTCCGCAGGGTTTCCCTGTGCAGTACCTCGATGCTGCCCACATCAGAGCGGGGCCACATGTGTATCCTGAAAGTAATGGCTATTCATACCCACTGCCACGCAGGTACTAGGATTAATTGCCTTGCCAAGAAGGTATAGTTTGGCTCCCCGATGTTCAAATTTTCTGCTTTCTTGTCACTCTCTGGTGTTTCTAGAAACATGGACTCGTAGAGTAATTGTTCTATATCGCTGTCGAGGTGTGCATATCCATGTGATTACTGTATCTTGATTGTTTTGTTGTGGATGCCAATAGACTCCGCTTTCTTGGCCTTTTTCGCGTGGTGTAATGAGCGTTGTCTCCGGTTAACCACGACCACCTTCATAACGCCACCACATTCCTCTGCCTCGACAGGATGGCGAAAGGTAGCCCACATGTTATGAAAGGACTCAAGCCCACCGCGGCGGAGCACTATCAGAGAACGCTCACGCGTATCGAGCAGATCCAGTCGCACCTAAAAAACACTGCTCGCGGACAGCGACTCAACGGCAAGGTCTGCGTCATTACCGGAGTGAGCTCATTGCATGGCATTGGGTAATGTCCAACGTTGCCGAGGGCCCGCTTCTCTACTTACGCCCACATTTCGTTTGTGCTCAGGCGTGCCTCCGCCCTCCGCTTCGCACATGAAGGTCTGGCTGGTGATTCTTTTGCATCTTTCGGGCAGTGCTCATCGCGGATATGGTTTATTGTAGGTGCACGACATCTTTACTTGATGGATTTCTCCCCAGAAAATCTACCGGACCTTAAATCAACGATCGAACGCTCGTATCCAGACGTAAAGGTCAGGTGCAATGCGGGATCACCACCTCACCAGCTTACGAAGCTGTACAGGTTACAACAATTCAAGCTGATGCTGCCGATGATCCCGCGATAGCTGCAGTGTGCAAGCAAGCAATTGACGAGGAGGGTCAGCTGGATGTCTTCTTTGCGAACGTCTGTCTTTTCCCCCCTCAGGCGCTCCCACTCATGACGCTACCCTAGGCTGGAGTATCGTCGCACGTGGGACTGCAAGACACCACTCCGGAGCGGTTCATGGAGACTATGCGAATCAACTCTCTTTCGTAAGTAGCATCATGCCGTCTGAATACGTTCGACTGTTTTCATTGACGCGTTCCCCGTAGCTGCTTCTTAGCGATCAAACATGCCTCGCAAGCCATGATGCGCACGAACCCTTCGAGCGGCAAGACGTTGAGCGGTGGCAGCATCATATTGACCGCCTCGGGTTCGCCCTTCCCTGTTTTTAAACCCCACTGTATTTGAACTCGCTTACCAGTTGCTGGATTGCGCTCGGGCGCGGGATCCATCGATTGTAAGCCCCTCTCATCTTCACTACACTCATATTGTAAACAATAATCCAGACAGTGCAAGTAAAGCCGCGTGAGATCGCTCTGTTCTTGTTCTCGCCAACGATCTCATGCCCGCTATAGCGTCAACTCGATCGCGAAGACGAGCGTATACCAATTACAGAAGACAGACGTTCGCGTGAACTCGATCTGCCCTGGTTTGATCGAGACAAACATGACGAAGGACATGTTCGATGCCGCTCGTGAACGAGGTAACGCAGGGAAGATCGGACAATTGAATCCCATGGGCCGATACGGTGTCGGACAGGGTACGTATTTTATGCTGACGTCCCGAACCTTGCTTCCACGAGCTGACCACGCGACGTAGAAATTGCACAGATGGCGCTCTTCTTAGCATCAGGTGAGGCTTGGATACGTCTACTGGTGGGTGGTGTGCTCGAGACTGACCTGCCATGCCTTGAAGACGAGTCAAGTTATGTCAACGGACAGAACCTCGCCGTTGACGGTGGTCTGTCCTCTTCGCACCCTGTGATACCTGGCCACTGGGCGTAAGGCGCTCATGACTATGGAGTGACTTGTTTGTTGTACTAGCTGTGTGTCATCGCTGTGATATCTGTTGTCGATAATGTATATGCCAACAAAAACCCTTCATCAGGCCCATAAGCTGCGATGGGTTTGAAGCCACTGAGCATACCGGAAAGGGAAATT
>JBBPLK010000050.1:69427-122379 GCA_038089735.1 Exsudoporus frostii
ACGGTGAATAGTACCGGTGTTCTAAGGAGCTTACAGTGGTCCAGCGCTGGTCCTGACTGATACTCGCTAGGTTTTCGGCTAAGCCATGATCAGTGACTAGAGCAGCGTCTCGTTCTTCTACGACAGATCAATAGACCTTGCAGGACATAAGGGAGGTTATTTGATCTTGCAGGATTACTAGGCAATGCCTTCAAGTAGTCCTCCAGACTAGTGTCTCGTCCCACACGGGACGCGGACATTTAGGTGAGTATCTTCGCTTTCAGCAAAAAAATATGTATGGACACCATGCATTCGTTCAAGGACGCTGATCTTGCGATGCTGACATCAACATGGCATGGTCCGAGGCTTCTTCCATTCCCATGGTATGTACTGGGACTTCAGCCAGGAAACAGTGGCATCTGTCTGCAGTACAATGGGAAGGAAGCGCCCCCGACCATGCAGCAGCAAATGTATACATCACAGAGAACACGGCGCCCTTGCTAGCACATACGTGTGCGGTGTCCATTCCCCATAACCCAGCGCGTAGACAACAATGAAGATGCGCACCAGGTAGGGGTTCCATGACTGTGAAGGCCAGTGGTATCGAGCGAAACCGTTGACTGGTCTCGTGAAGCATATTGGTGGGAACCAGAGAGGTGGATGTTCGGGAGGATCTTAGTTGCTGATGCTGATGCTGACCGGTGGATTTTTATAGTCTGTGGCCGGCGTGCTCGTGCCTGTTCGTCTGGTCTTCTGGCCTCACATCGTGGTCGTTTGCTCCATGAGGTTGTCTTGGGTCCTGCTAGTAGGGTTTATCAGCTCCATCGCGATCGCGATGGCAGACTAATTATGCAGGTGAGGCGTTCGGCAAATGCATTATTTCATGTTTTTGACCATATGAGGGACAACCTGGACCGTTTATTCATTCCGGGAAATATATCTTTTTTCAGATGTGACATCCCGCCCTTTTGTGGACCACATCATCATGGGACAGGTGTGGGTTTTAAAGAAGGTGTGGCATGAGCTGCAGCTGCTTAGGCACCCATTTTTCTGAAATGCGCAGCTCTTTTGTCGCCTCGGACACATTCCCTTGTGATTCCACCGCGTCGTTGAAGGGTAATTTCCCCTCTATCTGAGTTTTCAGATGTATTTCGGACTTTAATGTCGGTGGTTGCATGCTCTCTTTTCTCCGAAAGCGCCACCTTTCTCTCTTATCGCTTTCATCTGTCCCCATTTGAAGTTTAATTCCTATTCTTTCTGATGAGATGAGATGCAGTCACTTCCGACAAGTGGACGAGGTACGACTCAGTTTCCGATCACTAATCAACCACAAACTTTTTTCCACCCCCCTCTCTCTCGATCAACAGGCGAAACTCCGAGTCTCCGCCTTCAGCCGTTCATGTCGAGTCATCTGATCCACAGGATGCCCCAGTGTTGCGGTGGCGGATGACCTCGTGCATCACTTCCTTTCATCAATGATGATCTATATGATAGTACTCAGACTAAAGGTACGAATAGATTGCCGAGCTCTGACAACCACACATTCAAGCCACCCTCTTTCTGCCATGATATATACAGAAGAGAACGATCGAAGTTTTTCGCTCTTAACCAGTAACTTTTCATGAGCGGGGTTGTAACAGGTCGCCTGAGCTATGCGACAAACGTGTGGTGCGAGCGTTGCATTTGTAATTTCTGCAGGACGTTTTTCTGACGTGGTATGGCCGAGCGTCACCACTCCCCAAGGCTCTCTCGCTCCAAGAACCCACTCGAATGTTTTTTTATATTCGCGTCCGTTCATAAAACCACACTTCACCTTGTCTACCCCTACGCAAGATCTTCTCTTCTCCAAGGTATCTCGTTTACCATATTCGCAGTCCAAAGTACATTCTCCGCACCAACATGCGTCATGCGGCCCCAACCCTGCGTTTTCGGTTCAACTTCTACCTTCGGCCTGCCACCCTCTTTTCAAGCAGCCCTGACTTTCTGAAATAGAAACCGATTCAGTGTTCCTCCTCGGTGATGGACCACGACCGCTGCGCCTTCCACGCACTCTCGCTTTGTTCGGCTAACCACCACACAATTCGTGGTCAATAAGCTTTTCTTCCTCGTTACCATTTGCATTATACCATCCTAGTTTAGGCTCGCCGCAATGTCCCGGTTCACACCAGGAAAATACACGTGGACAATCGGTAGCATTTTCGGCAGTTTTGGATATTTATCTTCCGGGATCTGGAACATACACCGTTGTGTTTCTCAGCCCCCCATTCATGCTTATTCACGTCACACCTGGACCATGATGGCGACATGCTAGCTGATCATTGACCCCCTGCAAATTCCCTCTCTTGAGTCGCCAGAGCCCAGACACAGGCATACGCACATTCAGGGGATTTACCGTGCGCAGACACCATTTCTGGCTTCTGTGACACACGATCGTCTCGATGATCTCCAACAATAAATAATATGTCGTTCATACTCGCACCGCGGTGCCACATGCCAAAACACAGATCGGGTTGTAGCGAAAGTATTCTGTTTCTTCCTGCTACCCCCCGACCACACATGGGAGGTCACAGACGGCGACTCTCCCTTGACACGTTCTCGGAGGAAATAATCATGGAAGGCGCCGAAACTGGGGGAATGCTATTTCCATCTAGAGAAGAGGGAAAAATAGAAGGAAAAGAAAAGGAAACACGTTGCATCCGATATATTACTATTGCCTGTCAGATTCTCGACCGTCACCTTGATCAACATGTTATGGGCTTGCACCATGTCTGTCCCTTACCACCCGTCACGGTTGGTGTCCCAAATGGACTTTGATGCGCGTTGGAACGGATCGTCACTTTCGTCTGCTCTTCGTGCGTGGGGCTGGTTGACCACGGCGTTATGTGGCCATCGCCCCTCAGTGCTTTTATTCGCACTCCCAGCCCTCGCGCAAAATTCCTGGCTGACGTCGATCAGCACTAACGCGTTGTGTCATCAAGCTGGTGCACGCGGAAAGGTTGTAGTTCAGGGTCCTCCAGGATGCAGTGCATCCGCACGGCCAGCACACCAAACGATGCAGGGTCCTGAAATTCATAACAAAACAGCGCAATGTCGAATTTGATATATGGACGCCCACATAGATGCAACATCTGCGACTAACATGCATGCGACACCCAAGCTCCCTCACCTCCTTATCCGAGGACCAGGGAACAGGGCTAGCCAGTCCGTTTTACTTGATCTCCAAAAGTTTCACCTCTGATAGACCATCAATACTTCAACCACGTAGTGTGTCGGATCATCAATTGTGACGCACCAAACTTTAATGTGGAGTTGGGGGGGATGCCGGACACTTTCCTGTTGCCGTAACCCATTGATGGTGGAACCACAATTTCGCGTTCTCCTCCGATTTGCATTCCGGCGACTCCAATATCCCAACCTGATACCACAGTAAGCCCATCACATCTTGCGTGCCATGTGATTTGTCCCACCTTTGATGACATCACCCTGTCCGAGCTTGAAGACGAACTAGAGATAGAGTTATGAGTAACTCGAAGCACACGACGATTATAACTTACAGGTTTTCCTTTGGTATTCTGGTCAAAGATTTTGCCATCAAGCAACTTGCCAATGTAACGCATCTCAACCTTGTCGCCCTTCTTCGCCATCTTGCCCGTGCCGACCTTGGCATCCGAAACTTTGACACCTCCATCGAGGGTACGCTCCACCCTCTTGCCTCCCTTTTCTTTTTTTTCACCGTCCTTCTGCTCGGACTTTTCCTTCTTCTTCTCAGCCTTGTCCTTCTTGTCTTTCTTCCCCTTCTTTTCTTCTGTCGTTGGTTCCTCTGCTGTCTTCTCCGGCACGGGGGCAGGGACAGCCTTGCCATCTGTACCCTTGAGTTTCTTCGCCAGCTTTTTCTTTTGTGACTTTGACAATTTTTCCTCATCATCTACTTCCATGGCGTCCTCGCGGGGGCGCTTGAGGTTTTTGGGTGACTCTACCTGGTCCAGTATTTCTTCGAAGCGGCTACAGAAAGTGGCACGATCAATCTATGGAACCTCCATAGACGACCTGACTCACGGAGTGTCATCATCTTCGTCATGCAATTCAGCTTCGTCACCGTCAAGCTGTACTTCAACGTCCGAACTGACTTCATCCAGGTTGTATGCGTCTTCCTCGTCCGAGTCCATATCCGAACCAAGGGGTGGCTGGTCAACAGGAACTTGATCTAGTGAAAGAGAACGAGTGAATAGAGCATGTAAAGAAGGCGTGTCACATCATACCAATGTAGTTGCCATACAGATGGATAGTGCTGCCAAGAGAAAAAAAAAAGGCGCACCGTCAGTCAGTCATTATGCATACACACGACGCACACGCGCTCACTTTTTACCGACGGCCTCGAGGACGTACTCCATATCCTGCTCGAGGATGATTTCGCACGTCGATTGCTCGATCTGGGATACATGTCAGACGCGTCCTTGAGCGTGTCAGAGGATGAGCACGCGTACTTTGCCGGGGGTGAGCGAGCAGAGGACGGTGGTCACCGCAGGGCCCTTTAGTGGCTCGTCCTCGTCCTCATCCTCGTCCTCATCTTCACCCTCGTCGAGCGAGGCAAGACTCTGGTAGGTGAGCTTGACAGACGTCCTAGCAGACTCGTGTTGCAGCTCGTCGGGGAGAGCCGCATTTTTTATTTGGAGGTCACCTTGAGGGAGGATGACCTCTGCCTTGCCGGGGGTTAGGACGATGCTCCTACACGACTCGTCAGTATCGCTCACAAACGTGAGCACGACCGCGTACCAAGGTGCGATAGCGACGACCATGACTCCGATGAAGCTATTTTTTAAAAACCAGAAAAAAAAAGTGCCAACTACGGAAACAGTCGAGAACCAAGCATGTTCTGTTACATAAATGAGGATTTGAAACTCCGCTTACAGTCCTGGTTAGTCGTCGTCGTCGTCGAGATGGTCAGTGTCGACGTTCGAGTGTCGTCGGCGGGGGAACTGACGCGTTCAAACAGTCAAACGTACTCAGACCGTATCTCGCCGCAGTTAGGTCATCGCTCACAGCAGCGCTCACCCTCGAAAACTTTTCATCACAGGTCGGTGTCTCGTCGGCTTTACATCAGACTGATCTCAGGAACGGGACACCTAGGTCGTCGAACGACACAATAAACCAGAGGTCGAGGCACGGTATGTATACCTTCACAGACGATCGTGACGTCGATATATCTCAACGGCGCATATAGTGGATCAAAAGAAGTCCTCCTCAATCCCCTTACGATATCACGCAATGAGAACGAACGCGTGCTGATCGAGCCCTCCGTCAACTCGATACGGATGAGCATCAAAATCAAACAAGCAGATGAGATTGAACGTATCCTATGCCATAAATTCACGCGCTTCATGATGCAGCGTGCGGAGAGCTTCGTCGTGCTGCGCAGGAAACCCGTCCCGGTAGGTCTGATCGGTGTGACAGCGAGATCGAGGCAATGCTGACGGCCACAAGGGTTATGATATCTCGTTCTTGATCACCAACGTTCATTCGGAAACGATGCTCAAGCACAAGGTCGTCGATTTCATCATCCAGTAGGTGTCCTCATCAGATGTGTCGTACCCAGGTGTGATGTTTCCCCAAATCCCAGATTTATGGAAGAGGTGGACAGAGAAATAAGCGAAATGAAACTCAGCCTCAACGCTCGGGCGCGTACAGTTGCAGAGTCTTACTTGACTGCAGTAAGTTCACCTGACCCGCAACGCCGAGGGAAGAATCTAATCACGTCGGTAGTTCAACTCATGAGCACGAGTTCTCGCCGAAGGCCCTTTACCTTATTCACCACATCGAGTAGATGCAGATGTACATCATGGAAGCATAACGTTTGCATTGGGAGAACCCCAAGCTCCGAGTTGTACCACTATACCGAAGCTAATTGGAGCGAATCCTCCCAATGGTGCCAGAAATTAATTTCAGTTGGTGACTCCTTAAATGGTCGTTGGGTACTGAAAAACTACAACTGCAATGTGCTACAACTGCGAGGATAACGTAGTAATACTGTGCGTCATATGAACAACTTCTAAGGTATGCGCGGTGATGGTCCATGCCGAGAACTTGTAGTGCTAGTACAGGGAACATGCGAATGCTGGAAATGCAATATGGGGTACAGCTAGAAAAAGGACAATCATGGAAGTGGAGGAAGACTCGAATACCAATGCAGAGACGGAAGAAGACAACGACACTCACTCGTCGCGCACACCTCCCAGATTATCAAACAACAAGTCCTTGAACCTCCCCCAGACCCGATTTTCGGCACTCGGTGCAAATTGAGCCAACTCTCTCGTCATCTGTTCAGACTCGACCAGTCGTCGACGCAGCTCCCAATTCTCGTCCCGCCACGCGTCTAGCTGAACAAGGACCTCCCGAGAGTGAGACTCCAACGCGTACACCTTGTCCTCGGCGCGCGTCAAGCGATCATTCGACGCCGTGAGCTTCTCTTGCAGCTTCTTCTGCGCAGCGCGTGCTGCGCTCAATTCCATTTCCAAACCCTTGACGCGTGCGAGGGGCTCCACCTGGGCCGGCAATGCACTACTCGGTGGATGACTATGCGAATCGGACGGTGAAAATGATAGGCAGTTTTTGTTACTAGAAAACTCAAGACCGAGGGCGTTCTTGGGTCGGGGACGTACCGACCCAGCAATGATGGCGTC
Source organism: Exsudoporus frostii (assembly GCA_038089735.1). Classification (NCBI taxonomy): domain Eukaryota; kingdom Fungi; phylum Basidiomycota; class Agaricomycetes; order Boletales; family Boletaceae; genus Exsudoporus; species Exsudoporus frostii. Next base: position 76,084 of record JBBPLK010000050.1, read on the forward strand.
GTTCACGGTCCCATAGACGGCGCGAAAGAGGTCGCGTGCCGTAGATGCATGGCTTGTGCTCATCGGACCGTCGGGATGCTCTCGGCTGATGTCTAGCTCGCACGCTGCCAGAAGCAACATCGCCGGTCGCATGGCTGCGCTTTTAAACACAGACGCCGTCCAGTCGATCGGTTTGGGACAAGGGGAACCTGGATAATCTAACGTCGCTGTAGAGGTTTCCGAGGCAGGAATGGGTGCTGCTGTGAACATATTTCTCAAACTACATGACTTGCAGATGTACATGAAGCGTACCGTCTCCCTTTTCTTTCTCGGCATCGGACGGACTGTCCAAGTTATCGAGCAAAGATCTTATCACGGCACTTGCGGCTCCGGAGCGGCCCGTGCGCCGATAGTGAGCGCCAACCAGGAGATACGCACCCGGATCGCTCTTAGTGATAGTGAGCAGCGCGATCGTGCCCTTTGGGTCCTCAGGGAGCGCGGAGAGATCATAAGTGAAAGGGTACCCTTTATAAACGAGGCTGACTTGGTAACCGTTCCCATCCGTACTAGCACATACAGTCTTGTTTGTGTTGTCCGTAGGTAACGGTGGGAGGCGGGGGGAAGGGGGAGTAAGAGAGAAGGATGTCTGAAGGGCAGGCGCACTGAAGGGCTTATCTGGAAGTTCGATGCTGCGTAAGAATGAGGTCACCGAGCCCGCCGGCGGGGACTCGGCCCTCCTTTGACTAGTCAAAGCATTGATAGTGGGCGGCGCAGATGCGAGGGGGAGTCTGAGGGATGGGCCTGGCACATTTGGGTGTGTACTGAGAGGACTTGTGTGCAACGGCCGTTCACGCATTGACCCGTTCATGCTCGTATGTCTGCGAGTATGCGAGACAGCATGATTTCCCCCTGTCTTGGAGAGAAAGCGGTGCTCGTCGTCCGCGGAAAAAAATGTACGTAGGGGCTGGGCCTCGTCGCGGCGCGAACTATGTGCTTGTTCCGGAAGACGGGGGGAGATGATCTCGTGGGTGGGGCCCTGGGACGCGTCGTATGCCCGACGCGTTCCGCGAGTAGGAGAGACGGTGCCGGATAACTTGCGTTTTCTGTAAGGAGCAGACCGCGAGGACGGGGTGGGATGAGGACGGGATGTGTCCTTCATGGTTGGGAGCAGGCAAGCTGGGCGGTGGCTGACTAGGTCACAGTGGGACAAAGACCAGCGAAGGTTTCTGGTGTGGGTGTTCTCCAAAGGCTATCCGACTGTCGCGGCTCTCTCACTGGAGATGCCCGGAAGAATCTTCTTCGACAATGGAAATCATAGACAAGATGCAGTTTGGGTCTTGTGTATCATCGAGTTAATAACCGTCTCCCTCCCTCGACGTATCATCCTAGACTACCACGTCGCCTGCCACGTACTACGGAGAGCCAACGATCAAGACCGGCTGAGTAATGTCCACCGAGCCTCCTGGACCTCATCTTCTTAGTTCAGACGTGAATGTACGGCAGCTCGCTTGCTTTCGAATCCTTCTCACCGGGATCAGGTCCTAAAAGATAGTGAATTAAAGAACTTGATCGTCCCTGGACTCTGCTGTTGTCGAGACACGTTGCTGCGTCGTCATCCTGCGACTGCAACACGCAGCAAAAGGTGAAACGAGAGTCGTGGAATATCATTTGACATTGATGTGATTCTTATCGAGAACAGCCGTGAAATTCGCACACTGTCGAAAAGGGAACTGAGGTGGATTCGCATCAGGCAACTCTCCCAGCAAGATAATCCTGGAGGACAGGACCACATCCACGAAACCTGGATGGCATGACTATGAAGCCAATATTAATATTCTGGGGACCTAGACTTGAATAACCTGTCATCTTGCACTGATAATCATAATCGCTGCATGATTCTTCAGGCGGGAAGCGGCAGCATCCGAGTCACTGTATCAAGTTTACCCTCCTTGTGTAGGATGTTCTCGGGCCGCAAATCACCGCGAATGACCTGTATAGATGACACGGATACATACCTTTTAGTATTTGCAAGAGGCCTACCCCAATGAAATTATCGCCGCAATGATACACCTCCGACTCCGTGTCCGATCTGAGGAGAGACATAGCCGTCGCACAGGTCAAGGATGAGATAGAGAAACAATTGAGGAACAACTCTGTTCCTAGGACGGAGCTCATCGCCCAGAACAGACATGGACTCCCCGACTGGTGCACCTCTCACCATGCCGTCATGTCGCTCTCAATGGCCACCGCTGATCCCGACTCCAACTTGGGGAAGCGCCAATCCACTGCCACTGAGCCCGTCTTCAAGGATCGTCACCACAATCTTTCTAGCCAGATCTTCAATCCCTGGGTCCAGCCGTGTTCAGCGTGTGCCACGCTGTCGACGCCACCTCGAAGCATTCTGGAGATGAAACCAAATTGCTCCATCGCATGTGGAAGCTCCACCCCATAACTTGCCAGCTCCACTCAACATGCTGCTTGTATATACTCTCCCTCAAGAGCGGCATGGTGAGAAGGGCATGGAGGCTGGGGGAATCGTTTCACGGGAGGAGCATGGAGGGGAAAAGTGTTGCTCTGTGCATGGACGGTCTTTTGTACCAAAACTCCATTCGGTTGTAGAAGTGATGTCATCGCCAAACGTGGCTCGCTTACTTACTTAATCAATGGCCGACTCTATGTTTCGCTGCTTTCCATCATCCCGCGGACTTGCGGCATTCACCTGCTCGCCGACTCCACTCCAGCAACAGTACAATCTCCCCACCGTCAGCGAGATTGTTTCAATGATACCAGGAGACGACACTCATGTAACTGACTCTTGAAATATCATCTTGCACTGCCGGAATTGGCCACTCCGACAAATCAGTGAGGGGCACAGGTCTTATGTGTGCCTGCACTATGTTCTATTCTTCCCATATCGCGAAGGGGCATTAGGATACATGAGTCTGACAAGGAGAGACCATGGGCACTTTCACAAATCCGCTCTGCTGTCTTTTTCCTTTTCCCCATAAAGGTGAATACTCAACTCTCCTTTATGGGCAAGCACTGCTCCAGGTTTGCCTCTGTAGAGCAAATCCGACTCACATTCCTGACATTCATGTGTCTCACCCAGGACAAACTGTGCACCACCCTTTATAGTGATCTTGAGGATGCTATCACAGTAGCAGGCAACGATGAGCTGGCTTTTACTCTCGTTGGACTCGCGCGGCATAGGCACACTCGCGTCACCCTCTCCGACGACGAATCACCCCATTCCACGTAGCCTGCCAAGAGGAAATCGACAACTTCACATAACCTAAGTCGCCGAGTCAGCTTTTCTGAATGTCTACAGAGTCCCTAAAAGAGCCAAAGCGATGGTTCATCGCTTGACGAACGCATCGTCGACTGCCGAAGTCAACGTGATCAAGGCCGAGGTCACGCTACTCGGGAGAACGTTGAGTTGACAAAGGAGAATGGCATCTTGGAGAGTGCGAAGGGGTTGGAAACCATGAAGGGCGAGGTCGGTGTATTCATTTGTGTGTACGGAGAACGGAGAATGGGATGAGGGCACTGAAATCGATGGATGAGTTGATCGCCGAAAAGGTCACGCAGAAGCAGAATGAATCGAATGCGGCGCATGATGAACGTACGCGGAACTATGAGGAACGGTGAGTGGCTTGCCGGCAGTTCTATCGAGTTTGGACTCACAACCATTAATTTCGTTCATCGTGGATAGGACTTCCACGATACGCCAAGTCACGCTTTACAAGTCGCAATTTCGTGAGCGTCGAACGAGACTAACCAAGCGTGTCTTTTGGATCTCAGCTCGCGCGCTGATCAAGACCTCGTTTCGCGATTAGCTGAGGCGGATATGGTCCTCGCCTCTCCTGCTTAATGTCTATATCCGACGTAGCAGGAGCTGTGTGTCAAGATCGAAGCACTAGGGCGGAGAGCGAGAACACAGTGTTGTGCGGTTTGCTGTCTCTCGGTTCTATTGTTCGACCGAAGCTGATAAGTTATGCAGAATGACGACCCTGCAATCGCGTGCCTCGACTCTCGAGTCAACCAACGCGGATCTAACGGCCCAACTTTTTTCTACCCAATCACAACTGTCCGTTGCACAACCTGGCTCGCAAGACACAATGAAGAGGGTGCGAAGCTAGATGAGAGGGGAAAAGCAGAGCTACGCGCGGACGTGGGCACGTCTAAGCAGAAGCTTGCGACGTATGCCAACGAAGTCAAGCGGGAGCTCGAGATCATGAAGGTGAGTTGGTGCATACTTGGCGACAAATCTCAATCATGGTTGCTCATGTCTGCAAATAGTATGTTGAATTTGGCGGTCTCAATGACGATTCCTCCGATACCGGTGGTGAAGATTGGTCCTCCCACGAGTTGGAAGGTTTACATCCCCTGATCCAAACGCTGGCAAGGCGAATGCACAGCATGGAAAGAGCTTCGAAGTACTCCTCGCGAGCAAGAATAAATGTATACTGGAGGAGCTCACGCGTTTCAGGGTAGGTTTGGCTCTCTTCCCTTCATAGTCGCCACAATACACGCGCTCACGTGTCACATCAGATCCTACACACGTCTCTGGAAGAGTCCCTCAAATCCACGCAGTCCGAGCTCGAGACGGCCCTGGCAGAGCTTTCCAAGCAAAAATCACTCAATGAGAAACTTGAGACGGACCTTCTTGCACTCGATAACCGTTCTGCACAGCCCCCAAGCACGAGTGGAACGATGGGCGTGTTGGCTGGGCTCGGCCTAGACCTTGGCTTGGAGACTGAAGAACAAGAAAGGCGAGTCGTCTGGCAGTACGACGCGAAGCACGCCGATTCCGTTCACCTCGTCTGCGGATACATCGATATTAACCATCGTGACGAGCCAGCGGGACAGGTTCAGAGCACGGAACGCCGAATTAGAAGAGGCATGTGTGTTTTCATTTCGCTGATCCTTGTGTGCTCACGAAGTACGCAACATGGAGGAACTAACTTCGACGTCAGTTTCATATGATTTCAGAATTGCGTTCCGAGATCAACTTGTTAGATAACCTCAGATTGTATGGAAAGGTGTGGTATATGGTGAGAGGTTGTCTGTGTCATAGGTGAATCCCTTGCCTGAGACGTCCCGGTCGTACAAAACAGGCAAGTCCAGGGTGGGTGGTACAGGGGATGGCGGTGACGAAGACGAGGTTTAGCTAGGGAAATGGAGGCAGAGATACGAGGAGACGGTGAATCCATTCGAAGTCTTCCGAGGGAGGGTACGTGGTTCTCACTTGCAAACATATACACTTGGTTGATAGGTTTTAGTAGTACCAGCAGCCACACAAGCATATACGTCCGAGTCGTTGCCACTCCCCGAGCATCTCCTCACGCTCACACGTGCAGTTCTCGGACATCGTCGTGCGATGCATTTTTGAGCAATGCGACTGGGTTAGCATATCTTGGTCGTCTGAGTCTTCTGGAGTGGGTGGAGATGTCGGGGGAATGGAGGAAGAGGGGGAATGGACGCGCGGGTACGTCGATGTACCGCGACCATTTTGGCTAGTCTCTGGCACGATGCGACAGCCCAAATCCGATGGCCAGAGCGTATCATACTACCCCATTGCTCCTGTCTCATCTGCGTGGTGACCAAAACGACCACTTTGTAATTAACTTGATGCAAGGCTGATCATGAAACGTTAACATCGGCGCGACACCGCCTTCAGATAAGGTGTCAGTTCGAGTTCGAGTAGGTTTCGGGGGATGATATGCTATCCATGCCACGAAGCAGTCATTCTAAGCAACTTAGCTGAATTGTTCTGGACTTGGACACTTGCACGATATATGCGAAGCGAAGGCTGCAGACTACCAAACTGGCAGGATGCTAAACCTATGTTCTCAACGGTCTGTAGAGACTCGGAACATGCAGACTCAGCTCCGTTCGAAAACGTGCCGGACGGTGCCGCCAATGTCGCGCACGACATGGAAAACTCGCGTCGCTTGAAGTGGAGAAGTTGAAGCCTAATACGATCGAACCCAAGAGGAAGCGTCGTGACTCGTGAGTCACTAGAATCAGAGGAAACCCAAACGCGTTGTGGTCAACGATCTCCTTAAATCATTATATTAGATCGCACAGGCATTATTATGACGTGATACCTTGACCTTGACACGGGATCGGTAGAAACAAATGTGTTGAACGTTCAGTCTAGCGACTCGGTGCGAACTTGGAACGAGCAAATAGACGGCTACGAGGTTGACACACCGTGACCACGGGACCTATCGGAAGTCGGAAGTGGGTGTCAGTTGTCTTCTCCTTCCTGAGCTTCATTTCGACCACTCTTACTCTCGAGTTTACTTCTCTTCACGCACACGCACACGCACTAAAAAATGTCGACGGAAAACATAAGGGCTTTCGAAAACATCCGAGAGAAATTCGGCCGTTTCAGGATCCTTGTCGTCGGGCGGGCGAACGCTGGCAAGACGACCCTTCTCCGTGGGATCTGTAACTCTACGGAGAACCCAGAGATCTACGACGGCGATGGGAACAAGGTATGGATCCAAGTCGATGTATGCTATCGTGCGTCGTGCTAAACCGCGCGATTAGATCGACCAGTCCCAAGTCGAGGGAACAGTGGATGTGAGTATTGCTGCACATCTGGCTTGGACATGATGCAAGTAACGATTAACGCTCTGAAGCGCGGAAACCACAACATCGAACACGAACTGATTTTCAAGAGCAACGATAAATTCGTCTTTCATGATTCATCAGGTTTCGAAGTTGGTCACGAAGACGAATTCCTGAAAATGATGGAATTTATTGCGGATCGTGCGAAGACCGCTTTTCTCAAGAAACGCATTCATGCGATATGGTAACGGGCAAGCTGTACTACGGTATGTGCATTAACCAATCTACTCCACCGGACAGGTACTGCATCCCAATGGATAAACTTGAACGAGCAGTCCACCGGGCAGAGGAGATGTTCTTTGGAGAATGTGACCCTGGAAATGGTAAGTTGATCTTCATTATGGTTGTCGTGAGCTCATGATCTGGTCAGTTCCTGTGGTAGTGTTGTTCACCAAATTCGATGCACTGCTGCCTGTGGCACTGGGAAAACTAGCACCTGCTGATCGAAAGCTGCCACCACAGGAGCGGCTATCGAGGGCCAAGGCGCTCGTTGATAGGATTTTCAGTAACGCTAATGTATGGGGTCGTCTTTCTGACATGAAACATGCCCCAAAGTCGTGCGTTCAAATCGGAGGTATGTATCATGTTCTCTCGTGCACGTTCTGAGTTATGTTCTCCTTTGCACTAGGCATGCACAAGTCCAATGACGGATGTAAAAGTCTACTGGAAAACACTGCAAATGTCCTAGATGAAAGAGCTTTGCAAATGTTGCTAGTTTCAGCCCAGGAAGCTAACATAGGACTTTGTATCAATTATGCAGTTCAAGAGTGAGCTATGTATTCTAAAATGGTACTTATCCTCTCACACTTCATTCGAATGAAGTTTGATATCTCGAGTAAATGGAGTACACAACTCTGCACTCCCCATAAGAAGTGTAGGCAAAATAAAACTGCACGAACTTGCACTTTGGTTTCCACATGTTCAGGTGAGGCAGTATTCCATATTAATGTTTCGAATGTGTCTTTATTGTTGATCCTCCAATGATGATTGTAGTGGGTGAGTTGTAATTTCTCTATGGTTGTGACAGTGATCATTTGTACTGATGATCCCATGTCCATTCATAATCCTACTCCGGAAACCACAGGAGGTGAGTTGTGCATTGGAGCATGTTTGTTACATACATCATGTTGATCATTCCATGGCCATTCTTCATCCTGCTCTGGGAATCATAGGGGGTAAGTTGTGCAGTGTGACATGTTGGTGACAATGATCATGCTGATGATTCCATCTCCATTCTTTATTTTGCTCTGGAAATCATAGTGGGTAAGTTGTGCACTGTGTTATGATGGTGACATTGATCATGGTGACAATCCCAAATCTATTCTTCATTCCACTTCAATAATCATAGTGGGTAAGTTGTGCACTGTGGCATGTCAGTAACAGTGATCATGTTGATGATTTGATGTCCATTATTCATTCTACTCTGGGTATTGAAGCATGTGAGTTGTACATTGTGGCATGTTGGTGAAACTGATCATCCTAATGATTTCATGTCCCTTTCATCATCCCACTCTGGAAATCACAGCTGGTGAGTTGTGCATTGTGGCATGTTGGTAACACTGATTATGCTGATGATCCCATGTCTATTCTTTGTGTTGTTCTGGCAATCACAGGAAGTGAGTTGTGCAGTATGACATGTTGATAGCAGTGATCATACTGATGATCTCATGTCCATTCTTCATTATCCCCTGGCAATCACAGGAGGTGGGTTGTGCATTATGGTATGTCAGTGACAGGAACCATGCTAATATGTACTTCCATGTCCATTCTCCCTGGAAATCATAGGATGTAAGTTGTTTATTGTGGCATGTTGGTAACACTGATATGCTGATGATTACTCCATTCATTATCCTACTCTGGCAAACTTAGGAGGTAAGTTATATATTGTGGCATGTTGGTGACACTGATCATGCATGTCCATTCATCATCCTACTCTAGAAATCACAGCTGGCGAGTAGTGCATTGTGGCATGTTGGTGACAGAGATCATGCTGATGGTTTTATATCCATTCTTCATGCTGTTCTGGAAATCATAGGAGGTAAGTTGTGTATTGTAGCATGTTGGTGATAGTGATCATGCTAATGATTCCATGTTTATTCATCATCCTGCTTTGGCAAACATAGGAGGTAAGTTGTGTATTGTGCCATGTTAGTGACAGTAATCATGCTGATGACTTCATGCCTATTCTTGTTACTCTGGCAATCATAGGAGGTAAGTTGTGCATTGTGACATATTGGTGACAGTGATCATACTGATGGTCCAATGTCTATTCTCCATCCTGCTCTGGGAATCATAGGATGTAAGTTGTATATTGTGGCATGTTGGTGATATTAATTGTGCTGATGATCCCATGTCCATTCATCATTCTACTCTGGAAATCATAGGAGGTAAGTTATGTATCATGGCTTGTGGCCCATGATCATTCATCCTGATGATCCCATATCCATGCATCATCTTACTCTGGAAATAACAGCTGGTGAGTTGTACATTGTGGCACATTGGTTACAGAGACCATGCTGATGGCTCCACATCCATTTTTATCTTGCTCTGGCAATTATAGAGAGTGAGTTGTGTGTTATGACATGGTGATGACTAATCATGGTGATAATCCAAAACCCATTCTTTATTTTGCCCTGGAAATCATAGTCTGTGAATTATACTCTCACATGTAGCTTATGCATAACATATATGCTAAATTGTCTCTTTTCTTTTATTGTTTCTCAACAGCAAGTGAGTTCTTATCATTTTCTATGAGTTGCTATTAAATCCTTTTTTCTTTTAAACTCCATAGCTGGTATGTCCTGCAAAAATAAATATACTGTTTATTTGTCCTTATGCAATTCAATAGGATGTAAGCTTGTTTATGATGTATACTTGATCATAACTTATTTGTATTATCATTTTAGCAGGTGACATTTTTGCATCTTATAATATTTTGTTGCTTATAAAGTATTAGGAGGTTGTTTTTGTGACAAACTATTTCATCACTCATTTACTGTGATTTTATAACTTCTAGCTATTCAGCTCAAATCCTGTATGCAATCTTTTTATTTCAATACTTTATGCTAATATTTTATCAAACAGATTGGTTTTCATTCAAATAGACTTCTGGTACTTGACCATTACAACATGCCAGTGGTAACCCTATTCTTATTTTGATTTTTATATTTCAGTCTAATTATAAATGAATGGTAGATTGTTACATGGAAACAAACCCTTCAAGTTGCTGTTGGTGTGTTTTAACTATTTATTTTATTTGTAGCAGTAAATGTTATTAATTCTCCATGATATAGATAGAGTTCTGATATTGGAGCATTCTTTCCACCTTTCCCAGCAAGATGTCCCTAGACCATTTCTCACTGCTGCTCAGCAGTACAAAGTATCAAATATACCTGCCAAGGTTAGGAAGGTCTTGGAGGAAGTTGTCAAGCAATATGACAAATTATCTGACATGGAAAAAGTGGATATGGTATCAAATATTATTCTTCAGAATTGCATGGGTAATGTGATATATCTTTCAAGGTTCTATTCATTAAATTCTATTTCAGAAATACCAGCATATACATAAAGGCAATAGTCTTGCCAGTGCACCAGATCACAAGTCCAAGTCCAAGTCATTCCAATGATATACATTAATTGAAGGATTGAAGGAAAATGGAAAGGATTGTTGGAAACATATCAAGATTCTTGGTTGAATTTTTGTATATCTAGAGACTGTCTATGCATGGTGAATGTATTCTGGACCTATGGTGTTTTCCAGCCTAAAGCCTCAAAAGTGCAGTCTATGAAAGACACATTCAGATCCAGAACCCTGGTGAAGGATATTCTATTAATGTAGCATACTGCCTTTTTCCTCATAACTCCATAGAAGAGACACTGGAGGATGGATTTCCCCAAAAATGAAAGAGCAGTCAGAATCTCCGACATGGACAATTCAAGTTTATGCCTTCCATATAAATTACTTGATCATCTCCCCAAAGTTCCAAAAGCAAATACTGAGAGGATGAGTGTTCCAAAAGCATTGATATCCACTGGCAGTTCAATCCACTCAAAAATAATCCAAAACATTATGGGAGATTTTCGAGGACACATTGGTGTTGCTGTCCACAACTTAGCAAGATACAGTGAGTTACAACTTGAATGATAACACAAAACGTAGAAGGTTGCGAGCAACGAACGCTAGGTCATGTCTCCGCAGCTTACAGGCAATAAATTATGGAGAAGCGCTCATCTATTGCAAACAAAATTTCAACCCTTAACACTTCCCAGCTCGGACATCACGGCAACGGGATGTGCGATGAATCGAAACCCAGCGGGAGCATTGTATGGTCTCTCAGCGCAGATTTCTCCCAGGAAGACGTGCGCAGCTGTGTCGTCCCACTTAGCGACACCATGTTCCTGTAGGTTCATGGTACATCTCACTTACATGCTCGATTGCCTCTGACGTGGACAGGATGTTCATATGGTCCGGGACGAACCCACCGTTCTGATATCGCCCGGCAAAGGGGCTTCAGTCGGACAGCTTGTATCAATCGCAGCATGACTCACCAGCGCGAACTCGTCAAGGTTGCGGAATGCGTGCCGCATGTCTAGGGGCAGCTGCGTGGGTAGGATCAACACGTGAACCGTGGGCGAGAACGGCTTCGAGGCAGCGACGAGTGGGGCCATCGTCTAATCCAACAAGACAGTCAGAGACCGTCCGGAGGAGCGTAATAACGAGAACCGCACCATCGCCGTGTTGATCGCGAGCATGATATCAGCCCGCTTCGCTCGAGCATCTTTACCGACTAGAACAAAGAACTCCCAGAAGCAATCTATGATGTACACCGATTCTTGTTCTACAGTCTCTGCAGACACGGTCGGAACTGGACGGATCTGAAGAGGATTAGCGTTTGAAAGTCGTAAGGCGTGGCGCTCACCGGAGCCTCCGAGTTCGCGATGTCCACGAGCCAACAGCGAGGGTCAGACGGCACCACGCTGCTCCTCCACCTCCAATAATCAGCCTTGGCATACGATTCAGAGTCACCAACGACCATCCAGAACATTTCATCATCCCCATCGTTCTCGCTCTCCACGAGTTCCTTCACCGACGTCCCCTTGGCGGCCATACCCTGTGCATACCGGAGCGCCGCGGTCCGTTCTGCTGTTACCGAACCACACCCATGCCATACATAGATGTTGTCCAAGATAGAAATACAATAGCTGTACCCGGAACACAGATTTCTGATGTCCTGTTGGGTGGATGATATCAAGGTTTTCAGGGTGCATTGCATAGAGGACGAACCAGATCGATCTCATCAATCAAGATGTGGCCAGCGTTTGATCTCACGACATGCATCGCAGTATTCTCGCAGGACCAATGAGCCCTGGCGCCCTGGAGGACCCGGCACGGTCAAACCAACGACACGCAAACTCATATATCTCCCTACCTGGCGTATCGCAAGTTGCCCTCCGAGAACGTAAACGAGTTCCGCAGGCTCGTGCAGCTGATCAACCACGTCCTATGTACGGGTCTCACATAAACCAGTGCATTGTGATGAATGGGAAACACGAACCGCCGAAGTACCGTACCGCCTCGCGAGCTCGCCAACCTTCCTTTCTTCCCGCTCTATAAAGTGACATTTCCTCCCCTTCCAGCACCACACCTTGGTAACTACAAGCCCGCTCTCGCGGGACTTGGCGCGATGCACGATGACAAGGACCTCGGCATCGTAAAAGATATTCGTATCACGTTGAACGGGGACAGCACTCGTGTATACGACCGACATCACTTCGACCGAGACTGTGCGAAGGTCAGGATTCGGCACGAACTCGGCCGGTCTCTTTACTTTCAATAGCGCCGCAACGTCCAGCTTGGGCAACGGCTCGTCAATAGGATCTATTCGCGTCAGCTCGTCTCCAATGTTTACAGAGGCTAATACCCACCGATGTGCACTTTCGAGGATGGAGACGGGGATGGCGACTGCTCAGCAGGGCCTGTCGATTCGACACGCAAGCTACTCAAAGGACTCTCACCGACGACCTTGCCGCCCAAGAGGTTTTTCTCTCCGCTCCGCGACATAGTGTTCGCCGGAGATGCCGCAGGCGTCCGCTCCTCTGCTAACGGAGGCATCGCGATAGCCGAGTACCGCTCGAAGCTCGACTTGCGTTTCTCCGCCACTGGACCACCGAGACTCGTACTCGGGAGCTGACGGGCAAGGATAGAACCGGGCGCAGCGGAGGTAGGGACAGCCGTGATCTCTTTCTCCTTTTCCTGCTGCTGTACCGCCTCGTTCAGCGCCTGCGCGACCTCCATCACCAACGCTCTGTTTCCCGTGCTCGGGATTCGCGTGTGACGGGTAGGCGATGGTGGCACGGTCGTGCGTTCTTCCTTATCCATCGACGCTGACTTCTCAACTTTCTCTACCGCAGCAGGGTTGGCGAGACCAGGAAGGGCACGACGGCCGACCATACCAGCAGTACCAGCCGGCTTGGCACCTGAAGCAGGTCTGTCCGTCGCCGAAGACGACGACGCGGGTTTGATCCCGATCAACTTGGGCTCCGTCCAACGATCAGTGATCCTCCCCTCACTGCTGGGTGGACTAATCTTCACCCGAGGCTCCGCTCCAGAGCGGGAGTCCTTCGGGCCGAATGAGGCAGGTGCACTTGACGTGTGTGACGGGCTCGGAGCGGGACCTGTAGATGGTGGCACAGCCGGATTGGGTGACGGGCTCGCCACTCTTGTGCCTGGTACTGGAACGAGGGATGCATCCTCTGGACTTCCTTCTTCGAACCTCGCTTTACGCGGCTTCTTCACCCTGTCCTTCGTAGGCTATTCGCAGCATCCAAGGGGTAGACAGAGATAATCGACCAGTAAGCAAAACATGCCATTAAACGACGGAGGCAGCATTACACCATTAATCGACATGAGGTATATGCATCAAGTTCAAACAAACCCAAAAAACGAAGGGGGGGCGTCCATCAACCATCGGTTCAGCTCAGTGTCACCAAAGAGGACGCACATGACTCAGTGGTTTCCCAGGCGAGGAGGGCAGTGGTGATGCGGATACCCTTGGCGTCTTCGCCTTGCCTGGGAGCGCGTTCGTCCCAGCTACAGCTCCGTGATTTACATTGCTTCCGCCCGTTCCCGTTCCCATCCCTCCAACGTGAATCCCTCCTTCCAATGCTTTGACACCCAATTCATCGACATCGGGTATAACAGGGTCGTCACCGGTCCCGACAGGTTTAATGTAGGATATCATCGTACTTGAAGATCCCAGCTTCTCCTCCGTGTCTAGAGCGGGAAACCCATCCGATTTCTTGACTGGCGTCTTAGGTATCGTTGGAAGGGAAGCGACGCTCCGCACAGACCGTCCCGTATCATGTGTCTTGACCACCGAGACATCCTGTCCCTGGCCTGATTTCACGTTCGCATGCGCAGTGTATGACCTCGTCAGGGTAGCACTTTTGGCAGTCGGAAGTGGGGATGATGGCGTACTGTTACCGTTGGCATTCATCACAGGAGTCCATCGATCAAGTACCGAAGCTCGTCTGGCACCCTTCTCCCGCACCTCACCACCGCCCTGACTAGGTGCAGGCGACGTGGAGGGGAATACATGCTTCGGGGCGGTCGGGCTTCCCTGAGTGTCACCACCGATTCTGTCACTCGCTTGAACGATGCTCTGAACGAATCCACGTCCCTGTAATCTGCTAATACTTGGTGTAGGGTCCTTCGTAGAAGAACTGGTGGGCGGGCGCAGGAAGGAGGTGGACACGCCACGCTGAGGCTGTGGAACGTGGGTGCCACGAACAGGTGATGGGGGTCCAAATGATCTCGTCGACGTCAATGGCAACTGGGATGGTTGGTGTCGCGGCGTCTGCCATGGAACTGCCCCGGGGAAACTCACACGTGTGGGGCTGGATTGGATGGGAGTCTTTGCTCGCATAGTATCTGTACCCGGTGCTTTGGCACGTGGCTCGTCGACGAAAGTCTTTACAGGGAATTCTGTAGTTGGCGTCTTTGGACGTGCCTCGACGATGACCGGCACCGTCCTTGTCCGGGGGTCAGTCATGGGTGTCCTAGCACGCACTTCTGAAGCAGTCGGCGTCTTTGGACGAGTATCTGTAACAGAAGGGGTCTTGGGACGCGACTCCATAATCGGACTTTTAGCTGGGGAAACAGCCCTCCCGCCAAGATTCTGAGAGAGTGGGCGCGAAGGAAACGGGGGAGTGGGAGTAACTTTGAGCTCTGAAGAACTGCCGTGGGGCGTACTTTGACGACGCTCACGGATCCCAAGACCGAATGGTTTTGGGGACGAAGATCGACTGGAGGCTTGCTCCTCGATCTTCTCGACATACCTGCGAGCGATGTTCGAGGTGCTGATGGTACGTGTACGGGAGGGATCTGATGATACTGTCTGGAGGGTAAATGACGCAAGGTTGGACGAGGGTTGTGGCACGGAAGTCGGTGCTGATGGTGAGGGCGGAGCAGCACCAGCGTCGCGCCCGACCATGCCTGGCATAGCAACACCTCCACGACCGAATATTGGGTGCACCGCACCATGATCCCCACGGCCATCATACGCGAGGCCCGCATCCAACTGTGGCTCATGCCGCCTGAGTCTGGGACCAGATGCGTTACCTCCCATAAAAGCCGCAAGCGAGATAGGAGCTGGCTTCGCCCCAATCGACGTCGGTTTTATCGCAGGTTTCGGTAGCGAGACTGTCGACGCAGATGGCTTGTCGGAGGAAGACGTGCCCAGATCAGCCTCCATGGTGCGCGGCAAGCCTTCCTGGAGCTTAGCTGCAGTATAGGCCGTTAAGACGAGTGTTTTCTCTTCGGTCGTAGGTCAGATCACCTACACAAATCAATCCCATGCATCCCAACACCGAAATCGCCACTCTGGCCTGTTCTGCTCCTCCTTGTTCTTGCTAGCCTCGCTCTCATTATCTCCTCTTCCAAACGCCGTTGCTCGGCCTCATCATCGGCATCGACTTGACGCTGCATCGCCTTTATTCTGTTTGTCCATTCCGCGAGCCCATTGTCCGCTGCAGTTGAGTTGGAGGACGCTGGGGCAGGGGGGAGATCAAACCGAGCAGAATGCGGTGTGGACGTCGCTGACATCGCTGGGGACAAATGGGGTGAGTCCTAGGCCTTAACCCTTTGCCTGATGACTTGAGGTTGGGTAAAAGGTGCTTCAGCGAGGGAATATGGAATTGACAATCCACCAGTATGCTGACATAAGAGCACTAACATTCAGATTACAAGTACATATACATGTCCATTAGCACGATCAAAGAATGTGCAGTAGCGGTGAGGCGTAGTGATAATGCTTGACCGTGCTCCAATGTCATTTTAGATCCCATTCGGCGGACTATCTCCAAAACTTCACCTGCTTTGCTTAAGCAAAGAAAACGAAAGCGGAGGAAACAGCGATCAGCATGGCCACACCGACGTTGAGGCTGCTGACGGAAAGAGAGGCAGCCCCACTCGTCGACGTTGAGTTGGCGGCAGCCTCTTGGATGTTGGAGGGCATCTGTCCATCTGCTCAAATTCATGAGTTTATCCTCGTAGAAGAAACTAATCAGAATACGAACCGGTAAAAGACGAACCACACTCGGACTGAACAGTAGATTGTTCACCTGTTAGGAGTGTCGGATAGTCTTGGGCGACGATGGTGTAAGCAGCCTTTGAGCAGTTGGAGCAAGTGACGTTTTGAGGAATGCTAGCGTTCTTCCCAGTCATAGCCTGTGCGGCCAAGCCAACAATGTTGTTGATAGAAAGGGTGGTAGTCGACGATTGTATGTCAGTAAGCAGTTCAGTTGTGCAAAAGGTGTTTGCCGAGGTGCTGTGCAATGACGAGTCAATAGCGAGAAGTGCAGTTGAAAAGCTGACTCACTCCTTCAAGCATGAGACTTGTCGGACAGCAGGATAGGCAGCCTCGACAGCCGTCACGAGTGAGGTAGTATCGCTAGTTGACAAGCCAAGGCTGGCGAGGTCGCTAGAACAGCCTGATACGACGCTGGTGACGATGGACTGGAGGGATGCGTTGCTACATGCGGCCTGGCTACACACTCCGGTCAGCCAAGTGTTGATGGTGGGGATGACGGAAGTGGTGTTCGATGAAGCAAGCGGTGCGAGGAGAACGAGGTCAAGGCAAGCGGCCTCAGAGGAGGCGGCGACCGAAACCAAGGTTGAAGAGCACTGACTCGAGATGCTAAGGAGATCAAAGGATCAGTGGCAGAGGCTTCTGGCATTGTGTGTGACCCACGACTGAGCAGCGGCGAGACCAGCGCCGGCGATGAGGAGAGCAGGTCTGAATAACATGATGGCTGAACGATAATTAGAAGGGATTAAAGGGGCAAATAAAGCGTTAGAAGGGCAACAGTGAAGAATACGGGTGGAAGGGAAGGGAAAGACAACTGCGCAGCTCTGGTGTGGTCCCCCATTTATAAACTCTCCTGTCGCCGGGTCACCGCCCCATCCGGATTTGGCGACCGTTCACTGCTCTATTGCAAAGTTGTATTCGTCACATCCCACGGCGTTGCAATGGTGAACCGAAAGTTACAACGCATTGTCCACGGGACCCGACACGGCCATCGCATTGACATCCGATGCGCCGTCATCCTGATTGCAAGCCTCATCATTTCCTGTGCCCACCGCCCAGTCATACCACTCACCAGCGCTATCGTCAATGTTTTTTTGGCCCATCACCACCACGCTGACTCCAATTGTGAGAGCAAGAGACTTTAGAACTGGTTCCGGACTCGGAGAACAAAGAACATTGATGTCGCTGCCGTACGCACAAGGAGACCGTTGCCGATTGGGGTTGCTTTGTCATCATGGTACAGCCAGGGTACTTACTACTGGCAGTTGGTGCTGGTGAACAACAACCCGGACTGCTTATATCGACAGCACAGGAATTATCATCTGTGCAATGATATGATCAACAGCCACACAAGATTCCTGCACATGAGACCCACGACCTACAACACCATCACAATGACGTTTGAATATCTCCAAAAGAGTCCTTTCACTCCCGTGGTAACCAACTGGACCTGACCGCTTGCTGATGCGGCATCGATACGAGTCCCAGTGGAATCCGATGTAGGTTATTCAAGGCAGGTTCAACCTTTTCAGTGCTTTGAAAGACAATATGAAACGTTTCTCCACGGTTGCGGTTGGGATAGTCTGAGGCAAACCGTCGATAGATACAACCACGAACGCAAAAACAATTTTTATTTTCAAGTGGGTGTGCAGTCAACGCGCTCCGACGACAGACGTCTAGTTTCATCCCGCGCAAGATTTCATGTTTCCACAGACATTCCGGGCTCATCGAAACTTGAAAAAGTTTGGTTGTCTAACGACAAGGCAACTGTTAAGTCAGTTCGTGGCTAAAACGTGAACGTTGGAACTTGGGGTCTTCACGGCTTCTATTCTACCAACTTCAAACCGACGTTTGGGGGTGACTGCAGATCCCCGAGATTTTCTGATGCACTTCATGTCCGCCGAGATGTCGTACGTTCTACTCAGTTCCTCTGTCCGCGATTGCGGTTCAGACGGTTCGCCGCGATCCTTTGTCCCACGACATTGCTCGCGTAGATCTCCGAGAGCCGAGGTTAGACAAAAAGCGACCATTCGCTATTGTCCCCACACCATAAAACCGATGGGTCCAATCTCCACCCTTCACTGTCTCTGCCGACGGCCACGTTGAGCGTGCCTCCATTCATTCTCCTCCTTCAACATGACGTTCTCTTCGCTTAATTTCTTCTGCTTTCTGCTCTTGATTTGTTCCAACTCTGTGTTCGCTGTACCATTTCCGCGAAGCTGCTACACCGAACCTCAGAGCAGTTCGAGTTCAAGCCCCTCCAGTCCTATTCCCACCACCATAGCTGTAGCTGCCTCAACCAGCAGTAACCCGTCGAATGCAACCGCACCGTCTTCCGCAACTAGCTCTGGTTCACCGTCGAACTGTTTTCCGTCTTTGAATTTTCAAATGCCGTCAAATGTCCCCGACTCACTCGATCAATGGTGGTGTGCTATGGACACCGAGTACGCGTTCATGGGTTTCAGTTATGAGGTTACTGCATGTTGGTCTCTGTCATCGCCATCTAGCCTTAAACTGACATGACATCAGGCCAGAGCCCGAGCCAGCTCAATACAGAATTTGCAGACATCAGACACAACTTCAATGGTCGGTATGTTCGTCTCTACGGCGTGTGCGACAATTCTGGATTCTAGTACGTGTAATCTCGGTGACATGTCTCATTCTTTTCTCTAACTTGAACTGCAGCGATGATGTCGTCGATGCTGCATGGAACAACAGTCTTGGGGTTCACGCACTGATATGGGTACCTTTCGTGTTTTCTAGGATACATATCGTCGCTCACACTCTGCAGTTTGGTTTCGATGGTGGTAACGAGTGGGAGACCCGTCGTGATTCACTCATCAGCACGCTCACCACCAACCCCAAAGCCAAATTCGTCACGCGTGGCGTGCAGTTTGGCTCCGAACCCTTATACGACGACGTCCTTCCACACTCTGAGCTGGCTTCGCAAGTCAACTCGACCAAGGCCCAACTCGCAGGCGTACAAATTCCCGTCACGGTTTCCGAGCTCGCTTACGGCTACCAGGAGCGCGGTGGTGCTCAAGACGTCCTCGATGCGATCGATTACATTAATATTCACATGCTTCCTTTCTTCTCGTCGCTTGCCACCACTGGAGAGCTTGCATGGCCACTTGTACAGACAGATATGAACTGGTTCATCCAGAACGGTGGAGGAAAGAAGATGTACTTTGACGAGGTGGGTCTTTCAATATATCTCAGCCATTGCCTTTCTTGACTGCTTGTCTTAGAATGGCTGGCCTTCCGTCACATCTCAAGGTGTTCAACCCAACATCCAGACTGCAGTTGCCAGTGTCGGCAGCGAGCAGGTATGTTGCATCTGTCTGACCGCCATGTGTACCCGAGTTGACGGGATGATCGCAGCAATACTACCAGCTACTTGACAGCCACTGCACAGATCTCAAGAACGCTCCTGGTGGGGGCATTGGGTGGTTTGCACATATCTATTCCGATAGTCAAGAGCCTGGATATGGGATCTACGACGACAGTGGCGTGAAGAAGTTCAACTTCCAGCCCCGCACGTCGTGCTAGGCAAGCATCGACCTTTGGAGGCGTCATTTGGTTTCGGTCGTTGGGATCTCCCAGGAGGAGATCCATTGCTTACGCTGTTTTGGCTTATGGGCTTATCATGGTTCTTACTCACATTCATTTAACGGTTTTCAATCGTATGTATCCGTAGGCATCTGCGCAACTGTGTATCATTAGAATCCTCAGTAGCGGTACGATAATTGACTGAATTCATAAAACATACATGTAGTAATGCGAGAAGGATCTGCGGATACTATGTAACAGAAATATGAAACTTATGACAAGACATTAGCTCTACAGTACATATAGTAGACTGGCGGCGACTATGCATGATCTAGCAGGTAATTATATGCTCTATGAATGCCACCCTTAACCATACCATTTGTCGCCGATTCTGGTCTTCGCGGAGGGACGCTGGGGAATCTGTGACTCCGTGATGTTCCAGACATCGATGGCACGCTGGGTGATAACACGTATTCAATCTGGTATACCGAGGCAGTTGAAAGGCCCTACCTCCCACGTAGCCATGTCGAATTCCATAACAATCTGCCGAGCATGGACACCTGCAGCTCTTTCATCCATAGTCGGCTGTTCGCAACGCACTAGCGATCCTGTCAAATCACAGTCGAGCAAAACATATTCTACACGTACTAACGATAGGTTCACCGTCGTCGTTGATCTCGAATGCACATTCTCCGTCGCGGATGACAAACGAAAGGTAGAAGAGATTTTCCACGGACTGTGCAAAGTCATTTGGGTTTACAATGAATTTGAAGAGGTTGATAGGGCCCGTCGTTTCGAGAATATCTTTAATCTAAAGTTGTTGTTAGTGATGTAGCTGAAGGCGCCCGAGGTTGATTGAACACACTTTAAGGACGTTCTTGGTTGTTTCATTGTCAGATCTCTTGATATCCTCTTCCCTTATTTCTTGAGGCCGACGTTCTTCTTCTTGGGCTTTCTCCTGCTTGTGGCGCTTTATGGGGCCTCGTTTTTTCTGTTCTATTGAGAGAGGGCCAAGCCTTGGCTTAAATCAGCAATAGAGACGAGCGGAAACGGAGGGAAGCGAGTACATGAAGCCCGTGACAGGAACTCTTCTGCTTTTTGCCAGAGCTTTTCGACCGATCTTGTCCCAGTCAAGTGCGCCGTCCTCAACCACTTCCATCTCGTCCCCCTCGTCGTCCTCAAAGCGTCGCCGTCCGCCCATGTAGCTAATGAGTTTCGACACAAAGTCATCCATGTCGAACGCGGCAGAGCCAAGTTTCATGGCGCGCGCCTTTTGTGCACTAATACTCGAGACATTTCGAAGAACCGTTGAGTCAAGAGTCGCTTCGGTCGGATTTTTGACTGTACGGGTGGGCGTCTAGGATGCCATGACTGACGGCATGGAGGTACACACCTTTGGAAAATAGCTCGTCTGCCTGTGCAACCTGACCAGCGAGATCTTCCGCGTCGTGGTCCTGCGGTCGCATTTGATCTGGATCATTTTGGCTTCATCGTGTGTTTGGGGAAGAGACCGACGCGTCAGACGCACCTCCTGTCTTCTTCTCGAGAAGACGATATTTCTTGCGGATATCGCGCTTTACCGCTGCATCCTGGTCTGGGTCGTATGCGGGGCCGTCGGTGCCATTAGCGTGGTCGGACTCGGCCATGTTTTCTGGTTAGAAAGTGTCCGTCAGCGATAGTAACAAGGAGGAAGCGCGTGCATCACGTGATGCAATTGAGCGACGCGTTTAACCAAACAGGGACAAACCCACGCGCTAGCGTACCTGACTCCGACGGCGGCCCCGCCAAAACTTCTACCAGAACTGACGCCCTACAAGCCCAAATCTTGAATCCGGTCTCCACTGCACGCATCGGCTACCCATGGCAGCGCATGCGATAGACGTAAGTATGCCTCATAGCGAAATCAGTGTCCCGCTTATAGGAGCCTTTGCAGTACAGCAGAAGTACGCGCGCGGTGTGCAAAGGGCCTGCACCGTGCACGGGCGCTTCAATCACCGCAGGCACTCTGAGGTACGGCCAAATCGTCAAAAGTGAATTTGGTGAAACCGTCTCCTGGCGACATTGGTAAGAATTCATCAATTCGGCAACGTCATGTGAAAGAAGCTGAATCAATGAAACAGGGGTTGCGTCACACCTGATATCTTGCGTATGCTTGCCGTCACCAGCTTGAACAAGGTCACTGGGTTCAGTAGCATTAGGTGCGCCCCCGTTTTCTTCAGGTATAGGATGGTGACGAATGTATGCGCAGATATGAGGACCAGCAAAAGGTCAGGCGCGCTATTGCGGCTCAACGTGTAGACTCTACAGACATTCCTGCGACTGCGAAAATAGTTGCCCCTCCAGCTGTACCTCCTACGATGGAGTCCGGTCCGTCTATGCCTGGACCGTCCTCCATTGCATTGGCCGGACAGAAAAGAAAATACCAATTGGATGCTCCTGGGACTTCTCAGTCGCTCAGCAAGCTGGGTATTCCACATGCGGACGCCGCAAAAGGTTCACTCAGTGACGAAGATGACGAGGTCATGCTCATTGAACCGGAACCAGTCGATGAGCTCTATCGTGTCATGGAAACCAGCATAGTGGGTGTACAGTATTACACGGGTATGTACTTTGCTGCATTGAGTCAGGTTTCGTCGTGCTTACCCAATATGCAGGTCTTGTTGCGCCCGGAGAACAAGTCAGTCTCGTCAGAGAGCCGCATAATCGATATGACAGGTAAGATACAGTATAGGTATTCTCTCCGTCTTTGCGCCCTCAATGGAATTGAAAGGAATGCGATCCAAGTAAAGAACATTGGCGGGGCTCAAGTGGGACACATCCCAAGGAATGTCGCGTCCCAGCTAGCTCCACTTCTCGATCAGAGACTGATCACGGTAGAAGGTGTCATGCACCAGGGAAACCGTAAAGTTCTTTCCGCACATCTTGATGTCGTAGGCTGACCTCAATTTTCCAGTGAGCGGTTTTAACTATTCGTTATCTGTGTAAGCAACATCCATTCTCACTAGTTCCATACTGACCTACATGAATGTTAGGTCATTGAACATTTATGGACCATCCGACAAACGAGACGTGCTAGAACCAATGCTTACTTTGGCTACACCTCGACAAAAGGGTTTCCCACAACGGGCAAGAGGTGGTGTTCCAGGGGTGCCGTCTGCAGTTGCTACAGCTGCCCTTTCTGCCGGTGGAGGAGCGGTCCTTTCCGCATACACTGCTGCGCTTGCGGCAACAATGGGGATGGCCGGCCCCAGCCAAGCTCGTGGGATGACAAGCGCGCAGAGTGATGCACAGCAAGAGGCATACGTAAGAGCTGCCGAGCTTAGGCAAATGCTGAGCGGCCTCGAGAGAGTCGACGATGAAGACCGGCGTTCCTCGTTGCTTGATACACTTTGCTCAACGGGTGACATCTTGAAACTCCCCGAACATCCCAATCCGCCAGGCATTGCTAACGGAGAGTTGGTTGTGGATTTGTTAAAACATCAGGTAAAGCGTTCGTTCTGTCATTGCAACTGCACACTCACATGCGTATAAATCTTAGAGTCAAGCCCTTCAGTGGTGTATCGGCCGTGAGTACCCCAAGTTGCCCACCAAGGAGTCCGACAGCCCGGTCCAATTCTGGCAGTATAGGAAGGCAGGTAACAAGGTATGTTGTCACGATTGACGAGCAGGTATTAAACTTACAGACTAATTGTCGCCAGCCATACTATTTCAATCGTTGGTCCAAATTCGTTGATATCTAGTATAGTGGTTAACCCTCACCGTCCTATGTAGTCGCCACTAAGAGTCCGCAAGACATCGGGACACCTCCGGCGCTTGGCCGAGGTGCCTTGGTAGCCGATAGCATGGGTTTGGTATGTGGAACAGTGAAAAGGAAAAGTGGAAAATATCAACAGCTTTTCTAGGGTAAAACGCTCACGATGATTTCCCTTGTCCTTGCGACAAAGAAGGATATCCCAAAGGAATTCTCCAACAGTACCCTCATCGGTGCGCAACACCATGATGTTTAATGTCATTCGTCTCATCCACTTTGTTGATTACAGTTGTCCCGCTTTCTGTAATCTCGAATTGGGAGAAACAAATTGACGAGCACTGCGTCAGAGGCGCCTTGTCCGCTTGTGTTTACTACGGTGCTACGCGCAACATGACACCTCAACAACTGATGAAATATGATGTAGTGATCACCACTTACCAGGTTGTCTCAGGTGATGCCGATTTTAGCAGTGTCACACAGCATGGCATCGAGGGGGGAGGACCTGCGAAAAAGAAGAAAAAGACCGGGAAGGGCTTATTCGGTGTGAAGTGGAAGGTACGCATGTGGCAATTTGATAAGCATTTCTGGCAAGCTAAAGCGACGGATGATTCTCAGAGGATTATCCTAGACGAAGGCCACAACATCAGGAATCCCAGGACAAAGATGGCTATAGCAGTGTGTATGCTAACTGCCGAAAGGCGATGGATTCTTTCTGGAACCCCTATCGTGAGTGATAGACAACTTGTCCATCCCGCATCTAAGTCTCCCTCCATAGATCAATTCTCCCAAGGTTAGTCACATTCTTTGACTTTGATCTTTTTTTGTTACCGATTTCAACAGGATCTTGGTTCTATGCTTACCTTCCTTCAAATTTGCCACCCATTGGACAATGAAGATTTCTTCAAACGTCTGGTCCTACGTCCTCTGAAAGCAGGAGATCCTACTAGTGCAGAATTACTTCGTGTAGGTTTGTCCCACCAGCTAGGTGGTTGCTCTGACCCTCTGTTAGGCCTTGATGAGCCATGTTTGTATTCGGAGAACGAAGGAGGTAAGTTTTTGGCTGCGTGCTGTCGTACCTCGGTCCTGACGCTGCATCGAAGATGCAAGATAACGAGGGAAACTCCCTTGTACCTCTCCCACCAGTGAAGCCCCTCTGTCTGCTGGTCCCTTCATCCACTCACTCGTGATAATAGGTCAACATCACATTGGTCCCCGTAACACTTAGCGATAAGGCACGAGTAAGTGTTGCACCACCTGTGTTGTGCCGATCCCGATTGCGTTTTTCAGACACTTTATGATGCCGTGGAACTTGTTTCCCGGCAGCGAGTCGAAAGCCTAATGAATCAGGCTGGAGGAATGAACTCTCTTGTCGGTGTTACCTTGAATCTGGCCATTTTCTGAGCTTATATATTATACAGGTGTCTACCAACGTCCTGAGCATGCTTACCCGTCTGCGTCAGATTGCTCTCCATCCAGGATTAGCCCCAGCTGACTATTTGGAACAACTTCGGGCGACCGAGGATATTAACCCTACCCGCGGCGATGTCATACAAATTACACCTGAGCTAAAAGCCAATTTGGAGAGGGTTATTCTCCAAGCGATCGAGGACAACGAAGAATGTCCTGTTTGTTTCAATGTGATGGCGGAACCTAGGATTACGTCGTGCGCCCACGTCTTCTGCTTGGCTTGGTACGCCCCGGTTTGTCTGTTTGCGTCTTATTTCCGCTCACAATAGATTCAGTATTTCGGAGGTGATTGCAAGGGATCCCAAGTGTCCTATGGTATGTCATTGTTGTCCATTTTATCGACTGCCTGATTCTCTCGCAGGACCGCCGTCCTCTTACTACGCAAGCTTTAATGGCACCGCCACCTCCTACGGACCTTACACAAACCCCTGTGAAACTAGACACTGATCAAAACGACCTATGCACTGGATCGTCTGCCAAGATTGATCAACTCATCCATCTTCTGAAACTGATTCCAAACGACTCAAAAAGCTTAGTTTTCTCCCAGTTTACTACTTTCTTGGACAAGGTAATTGTAACTTACGACTATGGTCGTATATTTGTATTGACATGTCGGATAGATTGGCGAGGAACTAGAGGAACATGGGCAAGTCCGCCAGTTGAATATTCGGTTATTTTGCTGAATATGTCTGCAGCATTCCATATGTGCGATTTGATGGAAAGTTATCCGCAAGAAAAAGACAGGAAGTGTTAGAGCGGTTCTCCATTCCCCTTGACCCTGATGAGTCCCCTGCTCCGGGGGAACCCCTTCCAACTGCTCGCCTGCGTCGAACTCGAACACAACGCACGCTAGCCGAGGATGGCGAGAATGCCGCCGATGGCAATGACTCGGACTTTATTGTAGGAAATGACACCGACGACGACGACTTTGAAGAAGACATCTCGACCCGTGTAAAGAAGAGTAAGGTAAAGGAGAGCAAGGATAAAGGAAAAGGCAAGGCGAAAGCGATTCCAGCTGTGAAGCAGGTTTTCGACGGCGCTACCTTCTACGGCGAGAACCCCAAGGTCATGTTGATTTCGCTCAAGGCGGGTGCCTTGGGTCTCAATCTCACTGTTGCAAACCACGTCTTTTTGTGAGTCTCGCTTCGCTTTACTGTGTACCTTGAAATGCTCATGTATTTCACCAGGATGGATCCGTAAGTGACTTTATTTCCTATATTGATCGGTGATTGTTGACCTCCGTCCCATGCTCAGATGGTGGCAGGTAATGTGACCACTCAGCTCGTGGCGTCTTTGCTGATAATTCTATAGGAGGGTATCGAAAGTCAGGCCATTGATAGATGTAATCGGTAAGGAGGGTGGCCTTTACGTTGACAGATGCCTGACGTTCCTATAGTATCGGACAGAAGAAACCTGTTCACGTATACCAATTGATCGCCGAAAACACTGTCGAATCCAAGGCAAGTCACATACTCGATCGTCACAGCATGGCTTTTGTAATACCGGCCGTTGGTCCCAGGTGATTGAAATTCAAGAGAAGAAGAAACGCCTGATCCAGCATGTATGTAGTCATCCCGCATCGTCAGATAGGGTTAAGCCGACGCAACTTCACAGGCATTCTCTGGCACTAAACGTACGGAGACACAAAGAGAGAAAAGGGAGGCAAGGCTCCAAGGTGAGTGGTGGCGCTCTCGTTTTTTAGGGTTGTTGAATCGAGTTTGCGTTAGATCTTGTCGCACTGTTTGGGATCCGCGACTGACATGCCCGCGCGAAAAAAAATAATTCATAGAGTATACTTAGTTTTAGTAAAGGTACATACAGCTGTATAGTGGTTCGGTATCGCACCTTAGTGTATAATTCATCCTGTTCGCCCAATGGATTGCTGCAGGCATTGATTGCGAGATAGGGGGTCCCCTGAAATAGGAACTGTACAGTATCGGAAACTACCGGGAGGCGTCAAACCTTAATCGTCACAGTGCTAGGCGACAATAGAGACAAACAACGAGCTCGTCGCCGAGACGGAATCCACGCTTGACTCAAGAACATCTCAAAATGGCCGCAGTTCAAACTCTTCCCAAGGACATCTCGAGACTTGGCCAGGAAATCAAACTCTTTGGCAAATGGGACACCCAGGAGTACGCGTCCATATGCTCGAAGAGGAACTTGTCATTGATCATGGCTTTAGTGTTGAGGTCAAAGACATTTCGTTGACTGATTACATCCAGGTCCGCCATGCAGTCTACCTCCCCCACACTGCTGGCCGTTATGCAAAGAAGCAATTCAAGAAGGCCCAAATGCCCATCGTCGAGCGTCTTGTTGACAGGTATGCCATCATCGGAACAGAGAGGAAAGATCTGAGACGTTTGCCTTGGCTACCAGTCTTATGATGAAAGGTCGCAACAATGGCAAGAAGCTCCTGGCTGTCCGCATCGTCGCACACGCGTTCGAGATCATTCACCTTCTCACCGACCAGAACCCTATCCAGGTTCGTACGCTTCAGGCTGGGACGTCTCAGGGTTGGTTTTTAACGTTCTATGGGGTGCATAGGTGCTTGTGGATGCGATCGTCAATACGGGTCCTCGAGAAGATTCGACGCGTATCGGTTCGCAGGGTACTGTCCGTCGTCAGGCCGTCGATGTGTCCCCTCTGCGGAGAGTAAACCAGGCAATTTCCCTTCTCACCATCGGTGTAAGTAGTGTGATGCGTCCGATGCAGACCTTGTTCTCACAGCAATTTGATAGACTCGCGAGTCGGCATTCCGCAACGTCAAGTCTATCGCCGAGTGCCTTGCTGATGAGCTCATCAACGCCGCCAAGGGTTCTTCGAACTCGTATGCCATCAAGGTCAGATACAGTTTGTCATTTGCGATCGCTCGTGCACTGACGTGACCCTTTTTGTAACCAGAAAAAGGACGAGCTCGAGCGTGTCGCCAAGTCCAACCGGTGAAAAAAAAAGGATCGACCTGCGTCTGCATGCGGAGGGTTTGGGTTCGCGGTACAAGTATGGCTGCAATATCATGGGCTTTTTTCATTACATCTCTGTTTTCTTCCATTTTGCATCTGCGCCAAGCACTTTAGCCATCATGAATGCAACTCATGCTTTTATCCATGTATCCTCTATGATACTTGTGCATGCCAGTATTGCAACACGTTTCTATCTAGGCAACTCTCGAATGCGTCTGGCTGATCACTGGTTGCTTCTTCAACGGGCGGGTATTCGGTGGACGAACCGTGCGGAAGTATAGACTGCCAGCGCGAGATTCTGATTCCTGGCATTTCCCGAGTCTTCCTTCGACCCATTGATTCAGGAAGAAGCACAGTGTGAAACGAAGGAGCGGACCTTTCTCGAGCAAGGTATGCACCTTCGATTCTTCTGATCTGATGCTCAGTAGCCAAGATAGGGATACGGGCCGTCATGCGTCCATGCATACTTGACAATGTCCAATGTCGGATTCTTGCTCTAGCACATGTCCATCATTACCGACGTAGAGAATGCCCGTCGGGAGGTCCTGATCCTTCCGCTCGTTCTGGCCAGTCCACAGGTCGGGCCCTTCACGTCACCTTGGCCCCCCTGGTGTTCCCGTCTGCATCTAATGCGTACAGCCTCTGGATAGTGTAGAGAAACATCGTTGTCAATGCCAGTTTTTGATGGCTAAGGCGTTTCCATCTCCAGAGTCCGATACAATGGGTCGTAAGTGTGGAGGTAAAAACTGGGTGTATACCCCCCTCCTTTTTGCAGGACCGCGATTACTTCATCACCCTCGATCGACTTGTTCAACCTCACATTGATCTCGTGCACCATGGCAGACGCAGCTGGATGGCATCGATTCACGCACGTCACCGAGTTTGTGCCCAGCGGACACAAACTCTATCGTTCTTCTGCCCCCAACTACAAGTCCAAAGACAGCGATCAAAATCTCACTCAGGCAGCCGTCGACTTCCTCGTCAGCCAAGGCATCGACAGCATCATCAGTTTTAATGGATATGAATACAGGGCGGTGGAGAAGGAGATATTGGCCCAGGCGGTGCCACCCATCCGATACTTGCATCTCGAGCTCGGGGACTTCAAACCGCCTACTCTCTCGCAGTTCAAGCAGGCGAACGACTTTTTCTTGCAGAACGCCTCGACGCTGATACATTGTGGCTATGGCTGGGGTAGAACTGGGACGGGTATCACCGGACTACAGATATACACCGAGAATGGCAAGACCTTGCAGCCTTTGGCCGAGACATGGTCTACATCGCTTAACAGCGACGGGAACAATGTCGAAAAGCGGGAGCAGATGTCTATTCTTGCTGAACAGCGAAACCTCTTCTTGCCGTACGTACCGTCCCTTGCGAATGTTGTTTTTATTTGTTTATTTATTTTGCGATCTAGTCGGGTCACAGGCACCCTGGCTGGCGATCCCAGGCAGGCATTCGCTATCATCAACTTCGCGACTGGCTACTACCTGACGCTTTCGACTGACAAGTGTAGCGTCATCTCCCTCTCTCCGGAAACGGTAGAGGCCGCATCCACGATCGAGCAAGCGGTAAGTGGTCCGGAATGGCTTGTATACCCTAAACGATGCTTATCGACGTTGAAACTGTAGTACCAATGGGTGGTCTCGAAGGATAGCCAAGGCGACTATACGCTCTCGAACAAGACCACTCCGACCAGTTTCGCGCTCACCAAATCTCTAGGTGCTCAGATCGATGATCCAGTGACGTACGGTACCCAAACCACGGGGAATACGCTGTTCACGATTAAGGAAGTCCCCTCGGGCGATAATGGACGCTACGTGTGAGTCCTCCTCGACGGCGACCTAGATTAATGCATGTTTGACGTTCGTAGTATCTCTCCCAAGCCTAGCTCCACCCTTGCGGTAGCAATCAAAACGCCGGACAACTATATTCCACTCAGGTTTACTCAGTCGGTATGTCATCAGTGATGCCTCGCAGAAGCCGGGACTCATAGACCGATGTGTATATCTAGGCACACATGCCTGCACTGCTTGCATCCAACGACTCGAGTAATAAATTCGGGCTTTGGATTCTCTTGACGGCTGACTTCAAGGCTGGGTTCCAAGGAGAAGACGAGGGTGAGGTTAGTAACCCAGAGGGAATACTGTAGTGTGTGAATGGCGATGTGTATGTTTTCCGGTGTACGTTGTAGGAAGTACTTGTGGTTTCATTTGTGCACAGGTTGGCATGTGCCATGCTGCGGCATTCACACGATCGCAGATGCAAATCTTGGCGAGGCCTCAGCAAGCCATCGACGGCTCGCTGCGAAGAACGCGTGGGAGTGCCATCCGCCATTCATGAATGACACGGGGACTGTTTCATGGTTCCGTGGGCTCTCCAAACACTGATGCGGATCCAATGTCCCGCTTCGAATTACCGTCACGCGATTCACACGTTCATACATGGGTCAGAATCTCTCCTCGACGGCTCCACTCGAACAACCCTCCAACGGCGTGCGTGTGCTGGAAAAGTCTACATGAACGGACGTCTTCACGTCACTGGTCACCCATTTGGCCCCACCCCGCAACCCCGGGCCCGCTTTCGCCCCCCGTTCTTTGTATAGAACTACAAAAAGTTATACATATCTACGCCCTCGTGAGCAAACATGCCATCCTCGATAGAGGATAGTACAAATTCGGTGATAATAAAATAGTAATAATAATCGGATCGTGCAAGAGAGTTATGTAACGATCGAATGGTGACAAGACCGTAACGTTACTCGGTCCGCCCATGTGCATGCACGTTCGTCTCGTCATTGTAGTACATGTACTACTTCGCCGAGGTTCTCCTCTCCTCTATGGCTAGGGTTCCAAACCCGATGGGCCTTGTGTCGCCTTGCTGTGCATCACCCGGTTATATGCATGATGCGGTTCGTATCGACGAAGGAGGCTTCATGCCGACGAACCAACCCCATTCATAGCTGGTACTGACATAGTTACTGACACTCGCACTGGCCCGGCGGCGGTGGGTTCTGAAATCAACTACTTACCCGAACGGAGAATCCCGAGTAAACAGTCTATGGCCCCTCGTAAGAAAAACGCCGTAACCCAAACGCCGAGGAATGTCATTGTCACCATCGACTCCTTGAAACCTGTGGCGCCGGTCGTGTGGCGCACACACAAAGCAAAGAGTGCCTGGAGGCCCCGTCACAGCCCACTAATTACGGTAAAGGCGCCGAGGGGCGGAAAAAAAAAAAACCAGGGCATGGCAGGTCATTCGACGGTCCCGGAGGATCGGATTCCCCCAGATAACTTTACTCAGGACGCGGGTAACTAACACGTACTATACCTGCCGATAACGAACCTTGTCGTTGCGCGTGGCACTGGCAGCGTCGAGAAAAAAAGAGCGCGAGACGCCCGCACGCACCGTCAATGAATTCGGGTGAGGGTGTATCGACTCGACATCTATCCCCAGGGCCTTGGTAACGCCTTCGACACAGCGCGCCAAGTATATACGTTGGGTTGGTACATAACACACTGTTGATGGTCGTTGCCAGCCAAGTATTACAATGCGGCGGATCTTCAGCAACCGATCCCCATCGCACCGCTGGGCTGCACACGATCAACGATGAAACTGGGCTACAGACTCTATGTAGTAGATACGGCCCAGAGCGTGATAAATATAGTATCAAGTACACATATGTACGATGCTTCCCCTACCAACCTGTTCTTTTGGCGCTCCTAGTCTGTGGTCATGAAACGGATCGAGATATCGAATGGGTCTGCCTTGACTCCGCCTCGAGCCTCGTAAAGCGTCCCTTGAGTGGGCCTGGCAACGGATAGATCCGGGATAAATAATAACATGCCCTCAGGCCGGAAAATGAACCAGGTGGGTCGATTCAGAAAAAGCAAATGGGTTAAAAATCTGCTGTTGTACTGAATCAAATTAAGGGGAAGAAACCACTGTAATGGAATACGGAAACTCGAGTCAGGGTGCCGTCCTTGAACGACCATAGGGAAGGGGTGGTTCCAAGGCAATTATGAGTAATAATACAAAACAGCTGGGCGGAGAAAAATCCGGGGAGTCGCGCAGCTTCCTGGGCTGTGAGAGGTCGTCGTCGTCGTCGGAGATCCTACGAAGATCGTCTCATGCGTTAGAGTGATTGTCCTGATCGAGCCCGTTCCACGCTCGCAGTGGAAGAAGCGGTCCGGCCAAGTATTGTAGGCTAATAGCGGGGGACTACGAAAGCCTGCCAGTCAGCCGTATGCCAAGAATCTAATCCCCTCAGTCCCCAAAAAAACCCAGTTGAAATATTCGTCCAAAAGATTGCGCGATAGTGCAAATCCGATCATGCGTCCGAATCCCGAGTTGTTGATGCCGACAAGAAATCAAAAATGATTGCAATATCACGTCACCGATGAACGGATTGTCGCAGCGAATCTGCTGGGGATGCTCCCGACGGTGGTTCTGGTTTTGGAACGACACCCGCGAGACCAATGTACCCAAAGTCACGGCCAATTTCTTTGACCATGGCTTTGCCCATCAGGCAAACCCAGCCAAGACCCTCGCCAGTGACGCATTGGCCTGGCCAGAAAAGCTCTCCTTCTTCGTCCTCGATATCTGGCTCATGCTCCTCATGTACCGAGAGGCTTGTTCCCACCAGGCGAGCAAACGTGGTGGGATAGTGGCGAGCCAAGATTGGGAGAGTCAGGTGCCTCTGAGCGTGCTCCATGCAATAGCCTGCCGAAAGAATGCCACCCGATTGCTCTTTGAGGGTGAACGCAAAGGTTGGACCGAATGAGGCAGTCGCCTTCGCGGCGGCCGTGATCATATTGGTAGATGGCGTACGCCCATCAGAGGTGTTGGGTAAATGAGCGACCAGGTGTGGTGGTAATGCAGCCTGAGCAGCCTGGGCAGAACGTGGGGGGTTGGATGACTGGGAAGGGACCAGTGTGGCACTCGAACTGTTGGTGTTCGGCGTCCCCCCCGCGCTGTTTGTGATGGGCGTCGAGTTGGCGCTGTTAGCGGGAGCGATGCTCGCGGGAGAAGGAAGCATCTGAGGCGTCGCTTGTGAGCCCAGAGGGAGCTGGCCCGCGGTGCCCGCAGTGCCATTCATCTCCGCCTTCTCCGCCTCCCGGCTTAGCACGGCCATCTCAGACTTCATCTTTGTCCATGTGCGGTCCAGTTCAGGGTCCACTATCTGTTTCGCTGCATAATAGAACTTGCGCGCGCGGATGAAACCCTCGATCATCCAGCTGTGTGGAGAGGAAAACTCATGCGTGAGCGAGCCACAAGAGGTAATTAAACTGCTTACATCAAGCCCAGCAGGGCTTTTTCACGTTCGCCAAAGGCATCCTCGGTGGTCCATTTATTTTTGCACCAGCCCAAGAATGCTTCGATTGTCACCCAAGTTTCATGGAAGCAGGATTTCTTGCCATAGTCCTTGATCCACAATGAGTAAGCGAAACAGACGAGGGCATCGACGAGCTCTAGCCGTGCGATGAGTGCCCCGTATTTATGGTATTGCGAGTTTGGGGAGGGAGGGTGCGAGAGTGGGCGATATTCCTTGTGTGAGGAGGGGTATGTTGACCAGAACCTGGCGTCACCGGAGAATTTGAGTTGACGACCAGCGAGATGGTACTTTTGGTGTATGGCATCATAATCGAGGGACGCAATCTTGCCTCGCCGTGGTCGACGGACGGGCACAAAGGATGGCAGTACGGAGAGGGCTGTTGTACGAGATGAGACCGAACCCAAATCCTCTCTTACTTCACCGTCCTCTGACGGTTCGGAGCGCAGATTGAAGTTGGGGGGTTGGTTAGAGGACCTGTGGAGGGCAGGAGGGGGCGGCTGGGGGGGGTGATAGTGGTGGGAATGCTTGGATGGGGCATCTGGGTGATGGCTTGTGCGCTGACGTTTGGTGGACTCGAAGTCTTGGGCAGGATCATGCTTGCGCTTGAGTGGAGGTGGCCCAGGGGAGTTTGACCGGGACGAAGGGGGAGATGGCGGCAAGTCCGGTGGCAGCGGGGCTGAGAGAGGGCCCAAGATCTGGAATGAACGGGAGATGTCAGGAATGGGGAACGGGTGAGAGGAGGTAGTGACCTCTAGACTCTTGAGGAGCTGCTCTCGCGTCCATTTACTGTTGGCGATAGGAAGGGTGAGGGTGAGAACGTGGGGAGGATGTGGAACGAACCGTTTCTTTGGTCTGGCGTGGTGGGAGGACGATGCGGAGGAGGAGGAGGACGGCAGAGGAGACATGGTGATAGTAGTGGGAAGAGAGAGAGCGGTGGCCAGCGCAACAATGGCTGGATGAGTTGTGAGGACCCGCTAGGCGGGTGCAGAATTTGGCTAAACAGGGAATGCCTTGCCGGTCACAGCGCTTACGGGAACAGCCTCGCTTTACAGTTTCCCCCCTCGAAAAATACACAAAGACGAGCCCCATTTCCCGCCAACATGAACGTGCTAAGGCTGTACTACCAAGGCCGTATCTGTCGAACGAGAATGCAGCTCGGTTCCACCGTTCCACCGTCTGAAACCGCTCGCTTGTGCCCCAGCTGCGTCGTGCAACGTTTATATGATGCCCGCACAGCTCGCCAACAACGTTTTGGGCCAAGCTCGGCGCGGCCGGCATCCTGAGACATGGAGGCTGGTGGACCGCGTGATTGCTAATCCATTTTCTCGCTTTCCCCCTCCTGCGGCTCTTGCCAAATGCGCTGCCACGGCCCCACGCACGCCCCTCCACCTCGACATCCATCCTCCCTGCACGCTCCCGACAATGCCCGCCCATACGCGATAGATAACCACTCGTCGGTTTCAGACGTTCTCACATGCCAAAACGTGACACATGGTCCACGCACCGGCCTCTCCTCAGGAACGTCACCGATCCCAGAATAGCTGTGATACGTTTCGTTATATCCATTCGAGATGCTATCCCTTATCCTCTTTGATCAGCCCGTGCCAGCGCCATATCAATGCTCCACTGTGGATGCTATCAGTCAACCACAACCCCCCCAAGCGCTGCATATCTCTCGGATCGTCCCCGTGCCCAGATGCAGACACGCTCCCAAGCGATGCCCACTCCCAGCGCTGACCAAATGGGCACTCACATACCTGATGGGCAAACTATCATCGCCACTACGATTCCGATCTAAGCGAAATTGAAAACCTCCGCCTAGACTCCGGAGTTCTTTCCGGCCATTGACCCTTTCAGCCAGCCCAGCCCTCACTATGCATCAGCTCCTCCGTCACGTCCAGAGCCGACCGTATCCAGGACCACTCCCCCCTTCCATGACGAACGCTGAACCAGGCGATCCAGAGGCAGAGCGGACTTGGTTGACTCACGGACAGTCGCTGCGCTAATTCTGTCTCGTCGATGTCTTCCGCGGCCGTACGGCGTAGGACGATCCAGGAACCGGCACCACAGTTATCCGATCACGCGCATAGTAAACCATAATGTAAAGTTTACTTATATATTTTGTGACGTGACAATCGCATGGAATGATAGTACCGAAAGAAAGGTTAACTTTCCATAGTTAACCCTGGAAAAGGTGGCGTCTGCAAGGTCTCGACCATTCTCTGTCGCAGAACCCCAGCTAGCGAGGGTGCGAGTGATGTGCGAAGGCCACGGGGAACGGAAAGCAAAGCAACGTGGTCCCGTGGGCCCAGAGAAGTACCTAAGTGAATAGATGTATGAAGGTCACACAAAGATTTCCCGTTCGGTGGTCGTATCGCCGACCTATCAGCACCTCATGGATTTACCACCCAAAAAATCGTGAGATCAGCCTCCGGTGTGCGGCCCTGCCAACGCTGGGTAAATGGATCAGAAAAGGCTCTGCTGCGGGTTCTGTCGTAACCTGAGTCAGCGCGATGAAAGCCAGCGCACAGGATGGGTAGTTTTGCACGCAGGGGGGTGTCTAGTTGAACACCGGCCTCAAAGCTTGAAGACCGATTGTCACGTTGGGGTCTCGGACCATCCAGCACACCTTGGATCATTAGAATCGCGAACGTAACATTGCGATCAGCGCCCATCAGATGGAGATTCTTTGTCGCCGGCCCCGCCATACGTGCTGACACATGGTAGTAATCAATATCCCCTGCCCATCGAAACGACTGCAAGTAAAAGTACCAGGACATGCCTCGGACACACCTTCGTAGCTGCGCAATTCGGAGACAGTGGATACCGTCCACGGAGTCGGCCCTTGCGAGTTATTAGACTGCGGTTTCATGCGCAGCGAATTGAATCCACAGGCTTCATCTTCTATAATCTGTCCAAATACACGAGGTTCTTCTGACCCAATCAAAGTCACGTACACACGAGCAGCCATCCGACCAAAAGATGTCACCTGTCAATGCTTGCTAGGGTCCGAAGAACGTCAACCAGAGGTCTTCTGTGCACTAGGCTCAAGTTGTGGGTCATGATATGTAAAGCTTCGATAGTTCCGTATGAAGTTCTAGCCATCCCAGTTTCTCGCGAATCCTGAGCAAGGACCCGAGTTGCTGACATTCACGATAACGTAACGGGGAATGCCTGTTTGGGGTGGGTGTGGTGCGGGGATTGTAATCCCATGCGATAGGATCCTGCATATCATTCATCTTCCATTTATTGGACAAGATGGTTTGCGGGAGTGAGCGAGCATCTGTGTTGACGAGTCAACATAAGGATATATGCGCTCCACATGAGATTGCAAACATTAGCGAAAACCCTGGATCCAATGAGGGTAACCGCAAATGTGTCTGATCTGCAGATGGACGACTTACACCGCATTGTTCGATCGTTTCTACGAGCACGATCGTGATCGGTGCGGAAATAAGACTTGAAGGTGCCAAACTTGAAACTCACGGTCCTTCCGCGAATCCGTCAGAGGCGACATGTTCACAACGTCAGGTAACGGTGGTGGGACACCAGAGCAAGTGTGAGTATCTCAAGGTGTCATAGCGTCCGTCGGGGTATCCGTGAAAGGGCATCCTTGGCTGTCAGCATTAATGATTGGTGGCGATAGGTCGGGACTGGCCGTGCGCCACATCGCCGCATTCTTGATGGTCGAATCAGACAAATAAACAACACCATGCGTAGTGACGACATGGGTGCCTGGCTTGTGTGTATGTAAATGAATGTCGCATTCGAGGGGCAAAAGAGCTGGGTACGTCTCGTTGGAGTAGGTCCGTTCTGAAACCCTGAGATCTCTATAAGGAGGTCAGTGCGGAGAACAGGGTTGTTGTTGTATCGCGTGTGTACATGTTAGGATCAGAAGCTCCCGGAAAACAAATATTCCCAGAATGGCAAGACTGTCCTGCACTCGAACACCGACTACGGACGCGAAAGCTTCGTTGCCCCACGGCACCTCTCGCTCCGGTTCTCTTCCTTGGACGTGGAAATTGATCCGAACTTTGAAAAATTTTAGAGGTTTCATCCTACAGGACGGTTATTTTGTAAAATTGCACCCATCTATCAGAATGCCCCAGCAAGTGGACAATGCGACGATCGTGATGTTAGATCGTATCTGTAAAGACGATGTTGGACGGAAATTGCGTGTTGCAGGAAGGTGCGGCATTGATTATACTCGTTTCTCGCCTCGCTCGACAAAGGGGTCGCCAAACATAGGATGCTCACGTATGATGCCGAAACCGCGCTTGTGTTACTGCATGACGCATCCAACGCACTGCTTGTCGATGTAAGTCTATGCGTTGACGCCGTTCTTATGTCTGTGCCAAGCACGAAGGAGCGGAAGGATCCGAACATCGATCATCGATGGGCATTAGAGCGAAAGAGCTATGTGTGGGTTGTTGGCTACCTCGAGCGGGTTGATGTAAGTGATGCTGCTTCCAGATATGCTCTGTCGATCTCATAGAACATGCTCCCGCTTGTTTCCGCCCACCAGTCGGAACTGCCCATACCCATGCTTCCAGCCTACCTAGCGCCACCGGATATCGAACCCTCACTTGTTGTGCGTGCCGTAATTATCGCACCAGTCACGAGGGATTTCACTACTGGACGAGTGCGAGATATGCTCGCAGGGATGGCAAAGGTGCCTCCCGTGCCATATCCGGAATGCGCAGGGGAGGGCCCGACTCGTTGTCAGTGATGACGGAGCCCGAGTATGGCGAGGATGTATTCTCGGACGTGCGATCCGACCTGAAGTTCTCTCTCACCGTCGTCGGCTGAGATGACGTGCATGCATGCAGGGGTATTTCCTTGGGGTGTGGCGTGAGTTAGCCGAGTACGTTGTGGGTAAACAAGAGCTTCATTGATTTGAATCGCGTCCGTTTCTTCGCGAGGTTGTGGAGCCCACGCTGGAACCTTGACGCATCTGATCTGTATCTGTGATATGGTGTGACATGTAGGCATGTCCTTGCCAGGTGGCTCAATCGCTGGACCAATAAAATATATGGCATGATTTCATCGAGATGGGTGGATAACCGATAAGATTAGATGGTCGAGGGCTGACGGAATACCGAGATTAGTCCGGGTGTATGTTGCTCCGCTCCCGTGGCGAATGTGGTGGCAACCGAGGCGTCGACGACGAGACAAAGCCCGCCAATGGCCTTGGTGTCTTTCGTCGTTTGAGTGTTGTGGACTGGGTGGGCTTGCTTTATGAAAGCCACGTGTTGGGAGAGAGGTGTCCCAATCTGGCAGTGATGGATCGGGAATGCGTGCCCTGCCTCGCCTTGCAAGCCGGCGCGATGAGAGCCTGCACCACTCAGACACAACAACGCTCTTTCTCTCCACCGCAACCATCGTCCACCCCGTTTCCCCTCCGTCCCCAGCCATATATCTACCATCGGCACACATCTACCACACCCCCCGTTCCACACACCCCGTAAGCCCCGCATTCCACCGCACCGCCGCTGCCGTGTCTTTGTTAAATCGCCCCATAACTTCTAGCTCCCAGTGCTCATCCACCATGATAGGCACCTCCACCATCCTCCACGCAGACCCATTCCGGTCGCCCTTGCAGCCACGTCACCCCGTCCCTTGTCCCCGCCCGCGTGACCTCCCCACCTCCATGGAGTTCGATTTCCCCGCTTCCTCCACCTCCAGATTCCCCATCTCCTCAATTCGTCCAGATGCACCTCAGAAATCGAGTGCAAACCCACCAGCGCATCCTCCCGAACCCATATATCCGCGCCACGATCCTCTCCACATTCTCTCCCAGACGCCCTCGCCTCCACCCCGGTCATACCCCAGCATCGTTCCAGCACCTTCTGTGGCACCTGGCGTACTAGCAGACGGTGTCCTCACTGCTAAACTGCCCTCCGTCAGATACTTCCTCCAAGCTGCGACCATCGCTCCACCCGAGTGTCCACCATTACCCACAGACAAGCGGGTATTGGCGCTTGTAGCTCTCTCCGTCTTCTACCATCCTCTCCATCCTGCCCACTGGGCTTTCTGGAACAGAGAGCAGAAAAAGGCCACTGCATCGATGATCCAATCTGTTTTGGGTGGGTCCTATCTCTCGCCCGCACTTCCCATCCCAATCATTCATTCACCTGGTATGCACCATATTGACACATGCTTCAAAGATGCCACTCCCACACCTATTCTTTCTCCGATTGGATGGATCGATGTCCCAGAGAACCTCTGGATTCTTAAGAGCATGCAACTCGCTTATGCGCCAGCGCTCGCCTCAATTCCTTGGTATGCGGCTTACACCCCCGCCCAACCTGAGAACCGTATGAACCTCCGGAAGCGTAAACCACCTGCCATCCTCCCATCGACTACGAACGGCGCAAGCTGTGACGACTCTGCGGACGACGAGGAGAGGGTGACCCCTCCACCTCGCAAGCGTGCCAAGACGCGCAAATCGGCCACATCTCGTTCAGCAGAAGCCCACGTCAAATCCAACACTAATGACGACCCTGCCGACGCAGAAGCTCAGCCAGGCGATGGGCCCAGAGCGTCAGACGCTGTCCAGGCGGCGTTGTTACTTGCACCCGATGTCCCACACACTGTCACCAAAACTGCGAAACGCGAGCGGATTGGCTCTCCAGAAACTGTCGTGTCTGCAAGTGTGGCGGATGAATCTGTACGACCCGACCCACTGGATGTGGAGGAGGCGCCGGAGCTGCGCAAAAGTTTGCGGCAGCGAGAGCGCAAGGCGAAAGCAGCGAGCTCTGCGTCCCCTGAATCGGTCACATCCACGCTTACCCCATCCGTTCGGGCTCGCGGCCTGTCTCAGCCTGGAACGCCGTCCCGCGAATTATCACCGGTAACCGCCGAGTCTGTCGGAGGCGTGGAGTCCGGATCAAGCACAGCTGTTAGCCTGTGTGAGGAAGAGGCAACGAAATCCAAGACTATCAAGACAGTGGAAGAGGTAGCTGACGATGAAGAAGTAGAAGAGGACGGTCCCGTTGCAAAGAGAGCTCGAGTTGCTCGCCCCAGAGCCAAAGGTGGCTCTCGAGCGAGAACGGCAACAAAGAATAAGACAGATACCGTCACAGACGACACCAAGACGAACGTGACCGTGCAGGCGCGGCCAAAGGCACGATCGAGGGTCAAGTCCCGAAGACGCTGATTGACGCCCCGACATCTATCACGACGGAATCCAGCATCGGAATCAGCATTGAATTCATTATCATACCCCATCGCATTGGAAGGAACCACATTTTCTCTCTCGATCTCAAGCTATTACAGTCTCCCTGTTGGACGTCGTTTACGTCACGACAGGCGAGCACAGATGTGGGTGTAGAGTGGAGGTTGTACTATCGGTGGATTCCTTGTCCTTTCTTACTCCATTCATTATTTTCTTTCCTTTCCCTTTTCTCTGTATTTCTGAGAGTCGGATGCACTTCTTTGGTTGTGCCCACACTACAGTCGCTTTGCTTTGCACTTGGTCTGTACCTGGTAGAAAGTTATGTAGCTCGGGGATGATTTGTACTGTATGTAGGAGATGTAGAAAGTGGTACCGTCGCATACTTTCTTGGAATGATTCTTTCTCAGATGGGCTGATCCGGCCGCCGCGATAAATAGCGCGACGCGTCTGTCACAAACGCGACGTGACGATGCACGTGATCAATGACAGTGTAACCGCACTGCCACAGCTTAGTCGGTCGTCGCTGCGGGTGACGTCGAGCAACGCGGAGAACAAGACGGCGAACATTTCGTGGACCACTCAGTTGATGACGTGACGATGGCAGGTATTCGTTATGTCTGAGCTGCATCGACGAGATCGTCGCTCATGACTCTCAGATTATGCCGTCTTCTCCATCGCCGACTTTGACGCCAACGTGTACGCAAATGCCGTCCTCTCTGGCGAACCATACCCTCCGACGTCCTCGTCTCAGCTGAAGCCCAAGGTGTCGCTCTCGATCCAAGAGCCTGCCAAGGAGGACATTTCTATGGCGATCTCCAAGCTGGACCTTGGCATCGAGGATGTCAGTAAGCAGATCAAGGTCCTGGTGTGTTTGCATTCCCGTTCGCATCGTCACCAGGCCAATGTTGATCGTTGGGTGGGGTAGGTCACGGCGCACCATGAGGACCTATTACAACACGCGTCGAATGCGAGCAAGCTTTCGGGCTCTCTATCGTCCGTCCGACGAGGCCTGGACGACGTCGAATCCTCGATTGAAAAGTGGGTGTTTCTTTTTGGTGATGGACGGTAACCCTGAGGACGCCTCGAAAGACTGCGCCAGAAGATCCATCTTCCTTATCAGGCTCTACAAACGAACGTCACTCGTCTTCAGCGCATCCAACAAGCCAACGATGCCCTTCGCCGGACGGCGCGCTTTGCTGTTCTCGCGAAACGACTCGAGGCGCAGATGAGTGAGTTGGGTGGGTACGATACCGGGGAGAAGCGTACTGTGAACCTCGGGCCTGCCGGGGATCACCAGGAAGACAAAGAGCGCGCGATCGCCAAGGCGGCGTTGAGCATTGCGGAATTGAGTGCGTGTTTGCGAGTTTGGTGTGTAGATATGGGGTGTTTGACGGGATGCAGGTGCATTGCTCGATGGACCCGACGAGGACAATCCAGAAGAGACACCTGCTCCTCCCGAGGGCGAGTCGTCGTTACCGACGAGTGCGAATAGCATACCGCTGCGTTCCGTCAATGCAGCAGCCGCATATATCCCGTTTATCACTGATTCTCGAAAGAAAGTCCAGGGGGAAATGGAGGCGATGGTGCTTCAGGGGCTTACCTCCCTGGTATGTAGCATACATTGCACCACTCTTCACAAGCATCCTGACGTTTTTGGAAGGATCAATCGCTTCTTGCGTCTTCACTGCAGACGGCATATAATCTGCGCACGTTACCGACACTGGTGGAAGGTCTCGTACGTAAGTTGAGCGAGGCCGTTGAGGAGCGTATCCACAACGCTTTTGATCTCTCTCGAATATCAAAAGAGATCGTGGCCAAGGGTTAGTTAGCTCGTGTGTTGCTTTCTGTTCCTTCTGAGCATAGCATGATCGTAGAATCTCCACAAGCGTCGCAAGGATTGTTGTACAAGTCGCGTGTGCGAACAGAGCCAACGAACATCACTGCACCCCAATTTGCAGCTGCGCTATGGACGAGACTCGAGTCGCTCGTCGAGGAAATGGCGGGATGTTGCATCAAGGTAAAGCTCTCTCCTGGTCGTTGTTCACAACTGTCATGTTTTTGTCCAGGTTTATACCCTCGAGAAAGTGCTGAATCTCAAGAAGGACCCGGTCAGCGGGATATCGTTCCTTGACGAGGCTCTCAAAGTATGTCCTGACTTCCATGTCATCGCAGGTGGTTGACCGTACGAACATTAGGTGATTGATAGCAAACCGAGCACTGTATTTTGGTCGTCGTTGGGCAAGTCTTTGGAAAAGTGCGCCCGCGACGCTGCTAAAGGTCGATGATGCTCTCCACGTTGTCGAGACGATCTGACGACAAGCGTAGGATCAAGTTTCTTACAACAAACTCTCAGCTCGGGTTATCCCAAGCTCCTACGGCTCTTCCACGAGTTCTTTGCCGGCATTGCGGTGCACACAGACACTGTGTACACTCTAGCATATCAATCGTGAGTCTCTCCCAGTGACTTTGGAGGCTCATTGCCAACGACCAAATCAAGTCCAGAAACGATCCTCGTGCTTCGCGCACTTTCTACTTTCGAAGCCCTCTATGTTTCTCGTTCATCTACGAGAATGAACGAGGCCGTCGCTCAA
Organism: Exsudoporus frostii; assembly: GCA_038089735.1. Lineage (NCBI taxonomy): Eukaryota > Fungi > Basidiomycota > Agaricomycetes > Boletales > Boletaceae > Exsudoporus > Exsudoporus frostii. The sequence continues at coordinate 119,119 of JBBPLK010000050.1, forward strand.
GCCTTCTCCGGTGGCTCTCGTGCTCCTCCCGGTGCAAACGAAGCGAATAACATCGTGCGCACTGTGACCAACGAGCTCGACTCGGCACGTTCCGATCCCCTGTTGGTGCGGGCAGTGGCCAAGAATGCGGCGACGAGTCTAGAGAGCGTGACCACCAAGGCCGATGGACTGGTGAGAGCCTGTCGGTTGTACTGACGTCATTAATATCATGTATTGCAGGTCATGTCAGACCGTTCGGCTGTGTCGCTGTTGGGCCCAATGGCCACTCCACAACAGTTGCTGAATGGACAGGTTGCAACGTGTTTATATCATTGTTGGACCAAGTTGGAGAAGCTGATGAAAGAACACACGGAGAGCGTGTCTACCGCCATCGGGCCTAGCATAACAGTACGTGAATGCTGTATGGGATAGTTGCCGTATTCACCTGCATGGTCAGAAAATCCGAGGCAGATATGATCACATTGCTGATCTTCTGCTGACTGCCATCAAAAAGGAGCTCGCAGGCATCGTGTCGCGACTGCACAGACTGGACCTGCAAAAGGCGACCGACCCCATGTCGGGCCTGTCAGGAACGAGTCTGTACATGAAAGATCTCGTGGACAAGCTCAACTTTGTCAAGACGGGGATACTGAGCAACTTTGCGCCAGAGATCGTGCGCCCTTGGTAGTCGTTCTCGTTTGATCTGAGACGTGTCCGGCTGAGATCTGGTGTACGACAACAGGGTGCCTGGTATCGTCAAGTATGTTATCCGAATATTCGTGTTGCATGCTTCGATCGCAAAGCCGCTCGGGGAGAGCGGTAAGCTTCAGTTGGCGACAGACATGGCGGAGCTCGAATTCTCGTTGAATGCTTTCCTGGCCGACGGATCGCAGAGCAAACGTGGTGGGAGCCTTGAGAGCATTGGTGATGAATACAAGGCGTTGAGAGCCATGCGGTGCGTGTTCTTTCTTTCACCGTTCACGGAGGCCTCAACGTGTATTAACGGTGCACACAGACCACTTCTGTTCCTCGACAATGCGTTTTTGGCGTCTCCCGAACGCACTGCCGGCCTCGCCCCGCTCGTCGTGCTTCATCACATCCTCGTCCGATCACCGTTGCCACTCCCACACACGCTCCACGGCTGGCAAGAATCAGAATATGTACGCTGGGTCGACGAGCACTCGTCAGAGGAGGCCTTGTCGCTTATCGATAGCAGCATCACGCATTGGGAGACACGAGATCAGAACGGGGAGGACGCTGGGACGGCGGTAGAATACGTCGGCCTCGCACGTGGTGTGCTTCAGAGTGCACAAAGACTGTCGTGATATATTGTTATGTTCATGGAAGTACTGGGGGTATCCGTGATAGTCAGAACGACGACACAGTCCGAGTCTATGGAGAATCTGATCCGAAACTGGCTGCGATATCGTACAACGAAATTGTTCCTCGTTTGCCACATGTCTCAAAGGGTATTACCTCCCAGATTCTACCCGAGGTATTCTTTCCATCCAGTGTTGCACACAGACCGGTACGAGGGAATCGCAAGCTCCGGCTCTCAAAGCTGGGACAATTCATCATCGAAGAAAATGGCAGTGAGGGGCACACCGTCCGGACGGATAACACCGCGGTACATGCCATCACAGTTGAGTGGCAGGGCAACTGATCCGGCAAAGTGATCAGTTTCAAGTGTGTTGGAGAGTACGAGATCGGTTACCGTTCCCTTGTCTATCTACGGCAATGATGCCTCCCATACCACCGTCCTTAAACAGGTCATCGACGACGTGCTGTGCTGCTTCCCCAAGAGGTTCGTCGAGGTATTGCATGCGATGTGCTATCGTCGAGGCAGCATTCTGGCGGATGTAATACTGGTAGATGAAAAGCGGAAAATCAGGGTATCATTCGGTGACATGGAACGGTGTTCGCCCTACATCACCGTCGCCAGTTCCAGAGACCCCGACACCGGCCTGGGTAGGTTTCCCCGACAAGCGGTCCCAGGTCCTCTTGAGGAGCCCCCCCTTGCGCTGCCATTCTTCCGCCCAGAACCCGCTGCCCATTACGGGGGTATCACCCACGCGTCCAACCAACTTGTTCGTCCTCCCACCTGTGGAGGTCACAGCAGCAATACACCCTCGAACGTCCAACGCCACAGCACCGACGGTGCCCGTAGGCATCAAATCGATCGGATCGAACTTGAAGCTCTCCAGCGACCCCACGTCCGTCGTCTCGGAGTCTGTCTCAGTCTCGGACGTGGTATCCGGGACGTGCGGTGGCTCGATCGGTTCGACTGGTAGTCCGAGTCCAGTTCTATGTTCCCTCCATCTTGCTTCTGTCCAAAAGTAAGACGGGTCGACGGTTTGAATGCCGAGATGCTCGGTGCCGATTGTTTCGGCAGTCGCGCCGGAGAGCATCGGGTGCGGTGCGAGGCCGGGTGCGAGGTAGAGTGCACGGACGAGGTGGGAGGGGTTCTTGGTGCGGGTGAGGAGGGTGACGGAGATTCCGCGGCGAGAGGTGGGCATGGCGGGGTGGGCAGCAGGGGGTTTGGACAGCATGAGGGACGCTTCAAGTTCGTTCTTTCCAGCTACATTGAAGACGGCGCCTTTGCCAGCATTGAAGAGAGGGTTATCTGCCGATGGGGATGTAAGATACGAAAATACCCCAACTCGAAATCATAATGTTGGGAAATCCCAGCTCTATGGAAAGAGCGAGCGTGTTTCAATCCAAGTTCACTGACCTTCCAAGACGGTGACCGCAGCCACGGTAGCATCCATCGCTTCGCCTCCAAGCTTGAGGACTTCATAACCAGCCTGGAGTGCACGAATTAGTGTCGCTCTGTATTTGGTGCGTTTCTCGGGTGTCGAGTTATCCCGAGTCATCGTCCCCGCGCCGCCATGGATGACCAAGACATAGTTTTGCCCAGCCTGATCACGTTTCCCTGCACGGAGAATGCTACGCTCGGCTGCCAGAGGCTTTGCAGTGGGCTGTCCCTTGGCCATGGCTGCTGAGAACGGGGCCTGGTCAGAGTCGTTCTCATGTTATCATGGACTATATATAGTCGGAAATGGTGGATAACGTTCAACCGATTTGGTGTCGGGAAAGGTACGTACTACTATTAGTGTCGTCTAAATTTGGTGCCATATACGATCAGAAGGCCGCCATACACTAGGTGCAGTAAACAATTTTATCATTGAAAAAATGTTGAGAAAATTGATCATGAAAGGCATAATTATATTAAAATGACCCTAACAGGAAATTATAATATCATTGTATTGGAAATGTACCTTC
>JBBPLK010000051.1:0-38250 GCA_038089735.1 Exsudoporus frostii
GTTGCAAGGATTAGACATCCGGGTACTTAGAATACAAACCCTTATATTCCTTTGTAAACCCTTGGTGGGAAGTAGCATAACACGTCACCTTCGCATACTATATATGGGACTTGTGGTACCCGAGATGACTATGTACTTACATATTAATCGCAAAGTGATACATGATAATATGTCAGTGACAGGATGTTCATGCGCTGCATGCACACCCGCAATCACCCGTACGTCGCACCTCGTCCCGGAGGTCCCGGTGATTTGTGATGCTCCTTTTGTCGCCTGCGATAAGCGCTGCGCACCGGTTTGTCCACAGACATTGGAACGTGATCTCGTTCGAGATCCCACTGTTCGCCGCGCGAACGGGGTGCGGATGCTGTATGACACGCGGATGCTTATCCTGAAAAAAGAGCTGATGGTGACGAAGAGGAACGTGCAGGCAACTGGTACAGGAGTGCTGTATGTCAGGATATGGGGCAGTGGTCAAAGGAAGAGGACCGGTCGGTATAAATCAGCGCTCCGAGCATCCAGTATTCACCGAAGAGGTGGCCAGCTGAAAAGGAACATTCTCTCCGGTCTAAGCAGCGTTTTAACAACACTGTCTCCTTGTTGCAATGCGTGAGTCGGTTGCCGCGCGATACAGAAACAAACCGCTACGATAGAGAACCAGAGGATTCACCACACCAGACCTTTGCGGTCAATGAGATTGGTGATAAGAATGATGGTTACAGCGTGCATCCTAGGGAATCAAGCACTTGAATACCTGAAGGCCTCACTAGCACTGGCAAGTACTGGTCACCATGGTCTGAACAAATGCCATTGCGTGAACGTAATTTGAATCCTTGACCTTTCGAGGTTACTTGCAGGCCCATCCGTATTCAATCGATGCCTAGTAATTATCTGAGACAAGTAGTGGTAGATACTGATCAAGGGCCCGAGCATTGTAGTACATGGTTGATACAATATGCAAGGGGACCAGCAAATAAGAAAGTCGAATCAAGTGCGTAACGTATCGCATAGCCTAAGAAGGGGGGAAATGGACCCCTTAGGTAAAAGAAGATGCAATCAATGAATACCACAGGTGCACAACGGCACTGGTACTCTGTGATACGCCATCCGCAAGGCTCTTGGTCCAGCCGGAAAAACAGGGAGGTGGATAAGAAAAAGATAGCACACATTAAGAGCTTTCGGATGTCTCGAGCATCCTCAAAAGAGCATCAGCAGATGGACGTTTGGACTCCTCGTGATCCCAACACATCTTAATCACTGACTTGTGCCACTGGGTAATATGCTTGTTATCAGTCGGAATCTGGGGCCGTTCTCCCTTCAAAACCGTCGTGAAAATGGAAATTGAATTCCCAGTATATGGTTTCTTCCCAGATAGGACCTATTGATGTATATCAGACACGAAGTCATGTAGTAAAACAAATCATACAAACATGAAGCATGAGCCCCCCGAACGAGTACACGTCACAGGGCTTTGTGGGGTAGAACACGTTGTCCTGCGAATTATATGCTCGTTGGACCAGTGCGGGATCTGCGAATTGCACGCCACCACAGATGCTGGATTTCAAATACGATGTGCCCACAAAGTCTTTGGTCAGCGAGAGACCAAAGTCGGTGAGGCAAGCAGTCCCATGCTCATCAACCAGAACATTGTCCTATGGAAGAACAATCAATACTCCTTTCCAAACGTAATTTTAGCGACGTAGCCTACGGTGTCAAGGTCACCATGGATGACGCCTTGACTGTGGACTGTGGGGGGTGATAAGAAGCTGTCATAGTTATAGAGTTGGTACGTACTATAGCACAAACCAGCTGCAATATCTTTAAGCTGTGGTGAAGTCATTGAGTGTATGGCCCTCTAAGTCGTAAATCAACCTACCAACTGATGTTTCTCAGATAAGTTCAACATCTGGCGATGCGCAAGGTAGTTGGATAGAGATCCATTGCAAAACCACGGGCTGACCATGCTTGGCAAGGGTCCGAAGTCAGACACCACTCCAAGCAGCGGGACGACGTTTCTGTGTCGTAATCTCCCCCAAACTCTCAATTCCCTGCGGAGTTTCTGAAACGAATGGATGGTCCATCCTCATTCCAGAAAATGTGAGACTCTAATATTACCTTCTCCCGAGCCTTTAGGTCTTTATCGGTGTTGATCCTCACCGCTTTCACCGCGACCTGATTACGTTCGTTAGCGTGATCTCAAATACCCTGCTACTGACCTCACCAAACGAGAAGATTCTCCTAAGATTAAGTCGCACTCCCAGATATCTCCGAAAGCGCCACATCGGGTAGCATAAGCTTTCCTTCTTCTAACAACGGCAGTCGAACGTTTAAAAGGCAGTTCGCTGGAGTGATCTATAACAAGGACAGCATTAGCACATCGTCTTCGAAGGAACGTGAGACAGACCTTCGTTTGCATCAACGCTGTATTGCAGGCCCATTTCAGAGTACGCAGTAAAACTACTTTGAGTTCTTTATACATTCTCTAAGTCAGGCAGCTTGAAGTGCATTATAATCGCGCACCGGGTGGTTAGCTGAGAGAAAAGGGTCTCGGATTCCACTTCAAGGGAACTGCTGGAACTACTATGGTCAGGCGGTCGCTCGACAGTGAGGTCAGTTGACGATCGATGTTCTTCATATCTCGATTCCACTTTAAGAGAACTGCTGGGACTACTATGGTCAGGCGGTCGCTCGACAGAGAGGTCAGTTAGTGATCGATGTTCTTCATATCTCAGATAGACAGTACCTGGGGGAGATGAGCAGTTGTGACAGCAAGGCAGCAGAATTCTCACCGTTGTCTCTGGCTATAGAATAGTGGTCCGACACCAATGTATCGATCCGGCTCTCCAGGTCCTCGAGCTTCCATGAGCGCCCCTGGATCACAATGATCAAAACCCGAGCGCACGAAGAAATCAATTTCCTACTTTTGCAAGCATTTCAAGCATTGATATCCACTGACTATCATGTGTCACAGCGATTCTCGCGGATGGTTCCTGTACAACCATGAAAATTTTCGTCAGATGTTTCCATCTAAGCAATATTGCACAATACGAGCCTTTGTCAATAAATACCGATTGATAACTTCTGACGGATGAGAAACCTAGTCAGTGAACGCGTCAATCCATGTCCATACCGGAGATGCGGAACCAAATATACCTGTGATACTGGTGGAACATGCTGGATTGTCACATTGCTTCCATGAGTCTCTGTCGCTGTTGCCTCAGTGGACCTCATCAGTTTTTTCAGGAATGGGGTGCGAGTGATGAGTTTGCTAAGCAATGAACTAGTAGGCTGTTCTTCATTCTGACTTGGCTCGGAGTCATTGGGTGTAATTGTAATTCCACGTATGAAAACGGTTTGGTTATTTTGCCCTTGACGGTCTGGTGCGGGCCCGATCTTGCGCTTAAAAAGACCTGCAGGGTGCCAAACAGACTCATCCCGTATAGTCCGTTCGTCTACCTCCAACAAAGTGCAATGTACGTAAACTGGATTAGTGTTCGCAGCTGTCTGCAGGCCGAATGACGCAATAGACCATGTGCACGTTTTGTAGAATCCGGTGAGTAAGTATAGAGAGTTGGATCGCGGCCATCCAAGTTGATCTTTGAAACGCTCGAGCCATTCAGCCCCATGCTCTCTTGCATGACTCTCGAATAGTTTCCTGTGTTGGGATCGGAGCTCAAACAATTGAGCCCCTTGAGGTAGGATAATATGTGATCCGTCATTGGACAAGGTGGCACTATATTGAGTTGTCCTACGGCTAGCAAGGGAGTCGTTAATTCATTAGTTATTGTTACACGGTCATAGAATGATGCGCTTATCTACCTGATGTCAGCGACGGTCAATATATCTAATTGGTCAACATTCCACGGTGTTCCAGGGGACGAGACGACCTCACGAGGTAAGAGGTCCTGATCAACACAACGAGTGTCGTTTTCCACGACTGGTGGGAAGTTTAGCGGAAGGCTGCCAGAGATTCCCGGAGATGGTTCGAGAATATTGAAGAAAACTTCGAACCGCCCTCGCTCATCCACAGTGCCAACGTCTCCGATTTTGAGACCCACGCTCTGGCAAGCGGCTGGCAGTAAGACTGGGTCCGGACTCCACAGAGGGTAGCCCTGTGTGAACAGATGTTTTGCAAACGCGGCCTGTTCGCACGGAAGAGATTCGAAGGGAGGCATGCTAAGGGCTCAACCATATGAAACATATGATCGGTGGGAGGAACGCGGCCCTTTAAAACCAGCCAGTTGGAGATAACGTTACCAGTGGATGCAACCAATCAACCCAAAATTCATTGCAAATAATGAGGCGGAAAAGCTGATCAGGCAGTGATCATGGGTATCAAACCACGGACCACGGACCAAAAGATAAACTAAACTATTCCTTCAATATTCCATTGCTAAAACAAGCAAGAAATTTAGGAAGTGTAGTGATAAGTTGCTGTAATTGAAATCTGTAGAATACTCAGTAGTAGTCCTTATCTAGTCACTCAAGTAAAACTAAGGAAAGTGTAATTCGATGCAAAACGGAGGTAATACAGTAGTTCCACCATTTTTTGGAATTCCAACAGCTCCTTCGTCCATTATTGACTCCATCGCACGGTCAAGCAAGCTGAAGCCTGAGTTTTTTATGCCGACCAAGTGACCAAGTCCGAGTCAGCAATTGTACGTTGGGAATGTTAACGGTTTACATAAGCGGTACGATGACATGATAAAGGTACGTCCAAGTGAGTAGCAAGGAAAAAAAACAGACGTCCAAGTAACCGGAACTCTATCAAGTAAACCCGATAAAATTAACAAAGGGTCCGCCTCAACTGCGCTGCCGCGAGAGAAAGTGGGGAGGAATCATCCGACGGCTAGAATAACGGGCGTTTAAAACACTTCGAGCAAGCGCACCAACTCCGCTAACTTAGAAATAGCCGCCCTTGTTTTCCTCCGTTGCTTCCACCGTGACCGCTGGCGTTTTGACACCCGTACACACCTGTAGGTGTTTTTTGATCGCATCGGCTCTGCTCAGACCTAAGTCGCAGTGCCGGCACGTCACCTTGACCGCAAAGTGACATGCGACGATATGTCGCGGGATGTTCCTGCGCTGCATGTATGTCGTGCACTCACTCCACGCACATGCAATCACCTGCCCGTCGCACGCGAAATTGTGCTCGTCCCGCAGGTGATTCGTCACGCTCCTCCTGTTTCCTGCGATAAGCGCTGCGCACCGGCTTGTCCACTGACATTGGAACGTGGTCTCGTTTGAGAGGTCCCACCGTTCGCCGCGCGAACGGGGTGCAGGTGCTGTGTGACACGTGAGTTCTTATCCCGAAAAGAAAGGAGTTGACGACGGCGAAGAGGGACGTACAGGCATCTGGTACAGGATTGCTGAATGTCGAAGGCTGCACAGAATCTGGGGTGGTGATCGAAGGAAAAGGACCGGTCGGCATTAATCTGCGCTCCGAGTGTCCACTGATCACAGAAGAGGCGGGTAGCTGAAACACGGGTCTCATTCCAAGAGAACCGACGGAACTGTTGTGGTCGCTGTGTTGCCTAACAGTATGCACAGGATGGTCCCAAGAAGAGGTGGGCTGCCAAGAAGGACCAGGAGCTTGTGGCCACTTCATAGAAGGAGGTGGATAGGGCCGGGATGCGGGTAACGCCATTGACGCAGCTGGAAAGGCTTGCTCTAATACGGGAGTTGTTCCCATTAGGTTCATCCCTGATCCGTCAGCATTGCCTCCTGGTGCACCGAACATTGATCCATAATGAAGGTCATCAAAGCGCTGGTTGCCTGGCCATATACCCCCTACCGAGAAGGAGGAGTCGGGGAAAGCAGCGCCTGGCCACAAGCTCATGTTGGGCGCAAACTCAGCGGGTGCATAGCTATGATGAGGTTGACGCAATCAGCTCTCTCCCTTCAAGCTGGAAATCTCGACATGCATACCTTTCTCGGTGGGGTCCACCTGTCCAATACAATTCGTTCCACGACGAATTGTCAACGACTGGTGCATTTTGTTGTCGTGATGTCGACGGGTAATAATCGGACCGCTCTCGATCATCTCCCTGCCCGAGCGACGTCCCAAAGGTGCCACTGCTCGTGAGTATTCAATATCGAAACATCGACCAAGAGACGAGGATCTTACTTGTCTGTGAACCAAGACATTCCCAGCCCGTAGGTTCGTGAAGCAAAGTCACTGATGGGGCCCTTGTTTGGGTGCCAGTGATGTTTGAAGTCGAGCTTATAAGGTGCATCATAGATGATGTGATCCGAGCTCTTCGTTCCAGAAATTGCGTCGGCTCGGGAGGTAAACGTTGCCTGCACTCTAAGCGGATCAAACCAGAGTGAGATGGAAAATAACTGTCCTACAGCAACTGCGAGGTTTCCTGCATGCTGCAGTCCGATATTTTGACAATTAGCCTGCACCGCCGAAGAATCACCTCTTAGACAATGGCAACCAGGGCATGATTGGTAATGAGCTCTTGACAGCGAACACTGAGAATCCCGAAAGCGTCCATTCTTGAGGAAATAGCGCGTTGGGCTGTATACTTGACCATAGAAATGAGTCTATGTGCTTACTGCTAGTAGGCGGTGGCCACGTGTTCAAGTTCTGATCGATGAGACGGGCACCGGGAGTGGCCCAACGTGTCAGGCGATGCACATCTCATCCTGACTTGCTCGAACATGAGACGTGAAAAAGCATCGCTCTGAGTCATGCTGCGTGACGCGCCCTAAAATTAATGCGCGTGACCTGAACCGCTCATAGCCAAAAACAAACCTCTGCAGAGGGAGACGATCCTCGGTCAGCAACGTACTCCGAGCCGGACCCCAACACCGATTTCGCGACGTGTTTCTTGCACGATCGGATGCCGAAACTGCTCAGCTCGGTGGTGCTTGCTGTAGTCTTCTCGGTGGTGGACTCGGAAGGTCCAAAATGCCGCACGTTCTCAGATCTGTGGAAGGAACGGCGGACGTAGGATATCGAACCACACAAGTGGACTCGATAACCCTATCCAAGCACGTACTGCAAAGCTGCCGTTCGTCCGTGTCAACACGGGAGAGGAGCACTGAACAACGAAGAGATCGGAAACTGACTCGAAAGAAGTTGACCAAGGAATAACTTCTCGGAGTCTGGTCAGGGTACCGCCACTACGTCCGCCGCTGGCCCGCTGCACCGCTAAGTAAATCGGTTCGGCAATTGCCAGTGGCAGTGGAGAACAGTGATTAACTTGCCTTCGCGGATGTCAATCAGCTGGACAATGTCCTATCTAAACGCGTGAAACATGTACGTGATCAATGACTGCTGTCAAAGGTCTGACCCGCGCTCATGAATCGTCCTTGTCGGAAGAAACCTGAGTTGTACTGCCGACATCGTTTTTTTGTATCTCCGAGTCCCGCCTGCATGCAACGTGCGGTGGAAGAAGCAGTGTACAACCCTTTTGATCTGTAACAGGGGGAAACTGTGAGTACATAGCACTGCGCAACATGCGCACCTGTACAATTGTTTTCTCTCACACGATACAAAAAAAATTGTAGATCATGATGGACGGGTTCGAAATGCACTGTCATCATCGTGTATACATGAAAGAACGTAAAAACTATTAGTCATTTGGCTGTGGCAGATGTATGAAGGGAGATAAAATAGCGTGCCTTCTTCACAGCGCCAACATGTAACGGAGAAAATACGTGTAGAAGAATATCGTCGCAGACAAGAAAAAGGCAGTGGATCCACTGAATACGAATCACGACCCAAGGATTCCAGCCGAGGGTCTCCAATGATATTGCAAGGTCACCGAACACATCGGTAGAATTCCACGACTTCATGCTGTGGGCAAGACCTTCCAAGTACATCTGCGCTCAGCGCCAAGCGCTCGCTGCCGGGCAAACACGTTGGTGCTTGGAGATGACATCTTGCCGAGACAGTTTCTTGGAGCACATAGGACAGGTTACTTTAGCCTGTAAGTGACACGTCACCATGTGCCTTGCAATGCTGCCCTGCTGCATTGTTTCTCCGCATCTGGCCCAGTAGCACCTCGTCTGTCGAGTATCAGAGCCACCGAACCCGTGATACGTGTGCAAGTGGCGATTCATATGAGATCTGGTGGCCTGCACCATAACGTTACAGATAATGCCACCCTCCGTCCATTGACAAGGGTATGAGGCAGAGGCATCCGACGTCCCGCTATGCGGCTCCGAAGTGTAATCCATATGGGGACCAGAAGAGGGGCTAGCATTGTGAAGCGGGAAGCCGGGAGGATAACAAGTACTGGAAGCCGGTAAATATTCATCTGCAGGGCTAACTTGAATGTTCGCAGTGGACCAAGGAGATTGGCGACAAGGAAATTCGGAATATAGAGTCGGATCTGATGTGGGGTGGTGAAAAGTAGGCAGAGAAATATCATAGGTAGCATTTGGGAGTAGATTAGGTGGAGGGTAAAATGATCCCCACGGGTTGTACATCTCGGAGGGTTGAGGTAAGCACAGATTCCCGCAGTTGGCGAGTGTGTCATTCGAAGGCTGACTCCCCGGAAGCAAAAATGGATATGAAGAATTCGTGGGTCGTGGAGAGTTTAATTCGCCTTGATGTGACGGGACAGACAGCTGAGAGTGATTACTAAGATGCCAGACGGTGAGAAGGGGGCACTCTTGTACGAAGTTATCAGTCCACTCACCATGCATGTGTTACATCAAGACGTGAGATCATAGGTGGTAGTAAATGCGGATGGCTGCCAGCGAGCAATCATCAGAACCTGGAATTGTAAACACTGATCTCTATGCTTACGTGGCATTCACGTAGTGCAAGTGCTCTGCCTCGGGAACGATCTGACTGTAGGGGTGAGGCCGAGTTCGATCATCATAGTGACTGATTTTGATTTGAAACCTGTGAGTCGGTGCCCTTATCAGAGACTCGTCACTGACCGTGGCGTCTGAGTCATCGCGCAGAGTACGTGGCCTGGATTATATGGGACAGAAGTGGTATGCAGTGACAGTCAGAGCTCCCCGTGGTTGGGGATCAATGCGATATCAAAGAAACATGGAGAAAACGGTGATGATTCGACCAAAGGACGAGGGAGACACGCGATGGTGCTGAGGGATATATATGTATATAAACACCGCTGAGAATGGCTATCGGAGTAAGGGACTCGATAATTTTCGCGGCTATCTCGTCACATTGTTCATCCCCGCTGCGGGCACCGAGGCACACTGAAGAAACACACACACACATACCTTTTGGAGGGCGACGGGGATAAGAGCCGGTGGAACGCAGGGGTGGGAACCGTCTTGCCAACGTTACGTGAGGATGCCAAGATGGCAGATAGGCGCTGATGAGAACTGATATATCCTGAAAGGAGTGAAATTGTTCGCTCCATAAGTGCAATACAAATGGGGTTCCTCGTGACGAACCACTGATGGTGAGATGTAAAAGCAAATATAGGTACGGTTTAGTGGCAGAATAGGGTACTTGAATGATTTACCCCTGGTGGCCTCGTGCTGAAGACCTACACTTTTTTTGGCAAAAAGTTCTGTGGGGTACAACGCATGGACAATAATTTTCCATGCACTTGCTGTCTAACAACGTGGGGTGGCCAGCCTCGTTGAATCACCAAATGACAATGACAGTCATGCCGGAAAGGCGGGCTGGCGGTGAGAAAGGTCATACTAGTAAAACATCGATGCAATGAAGGCCATCCGCGATTTTTCTGCAGATCAGTGCAGAAACGGTCAACACCTATGACGAACACTGGCATAGTGGAAGGGCTCTGGGACATAGTTTTGAATGTCGTACTGACGATTGAGGTCTTGTAATCTATCGTACGACTTTAAAAGATTGCCAGTGACGAAAGGAAATTTAGAAATCAGTGCAGCCTTGAACAGGGAGGATGTTAAGTTCAAGGCCTACTAAGCAGTTTGGAGGGTCACACCAGACTACTCAATCGACCGCCTCCAAACGTCTTCCCCTTCCTAACGCATCCGTCCTACCTCCAAACTCACAATTGTCGGCCGTCATCCTACCGCCGTCGATGTTGTATCGATCGGACGAGAAGACCATTTACATTTACAAGCAGTAACAGCACCATCTTTTGCCAGCAATACCTGGGAAACCAAGATAGGAATCGCGTGGAATAGGTGGTCGGAGGACATGAGGCAGGGTAAGGGATTCGGATCCGACATTGACAACTCAAATCCGGTGTCGACTCTCTCCCTTCCAATCCCCAAAGGGCTGAACCAAACTTGAATTAGACCGTCGCTCTCCAGAGTCGTGACTCCCAGACTGGTCATCATTGTATTGTTTCTGTAAGTATTTGCCACTTATCGACACCAAGCTCATACGAATCAGCTCGTTCAGACAGCATCTTATTCGGAAGCCCTTCCCGACACAAGGTCACCATGGGCAGAGCAGAGTGAGCACAGGATTGAAGTAGTGACCTTCAACCAAACATTATTCGCAGACGGGTGTACAAGGTCGCATTATTCGGTGTCACCGGTTGCGGGAAAAGTTCAATCATCAACCTTCTCGCTGGTAAATCAGTGGCGAATGTGTCTACAGGTGTGGAGGCTTGCACCAAGCGAGCCCGATGGTACCCAATCTCGCTTGGAGAGAAGAAATTTCGGTTGTGGGATACAATGGGCTTTAACCAAGCCGAAGCAAAGGACATCAATCCGCTTTCCCCTTACGATCAGGCGCACACTCTCTTGCGAAATTTGCAAGATGGCGTTGACCTTATTTTACTCTGTTCCCGTAAAGACGGAATCAACGCTTCGCTCCGTAACCTCTATTGGCTGCTGGACAGCCTTTTCTTTAGTGGTCGGGCGCAAATAGCCCTCGTCTTGACCCATTTTGATGGCCCCCACGACCAATGGTGGGACCGAAATAGGGATATAATCGCCCAGAGATGTGGCATCCCAGTTCATTCTCTCCCATACGCATGCATCACTACGGTTCAGAACGGATCCCCACAATCCGGCTCTATCTATGATCAATCCAGGCAGGCGTTGACGGCGCTATTAAACAATTATGCTACCACCCCAAACCCGCTACGTCTCGATCTCTCATCGGACATTGCTAGTGCTGCGGCTGTTACAAGCTTAAACGTTCGCTGCCAACTGAGCATTCCCGACGCTACGACATTGGTGGAGAAGTTCAGGCTACCGAAACGACCCTTGAACGCGATCCTCTTTGGAGAGTCGGGCGTTGGAAAGAGCTCGATCGTCAACCTCGTCGTTGGGCAACAGATAGCAGAAGTCTCCTCCGGCATAGAGAGTTGCACGCTGGATTCCCGCAGTTACAAGATCAACACGGGATTGTACCAGTTCCTGTTCTGGGACACAGTAGGTCTCAATGGGCTCCATATTGGACACGATGTATGCGGAAAGGCCATAGAGAACGCTGTCCACCTAGTTCGCGATCTGCACAGACAAGGCGGTATTGACTTGCTTATCTTTTGCAAAAAATTCGGCCGGCTCACGCCTTCGGAATTGAACACCTTTAGGCTCTTCCAAGAATTCCTCTGCGAAGGCCAAATCCCAGTTGCGTTCATCATCACACATCTCGAGTCTCAAAACCCCATGGAGAAGTGGTGGGAGAAGAATGGGGAGGGCCTCCTTAAGGCTTGTAATCTGAAGACGAGCGCGGTGGTCGGGCATGCGTGTATCACGTCGCTAACGCCGGAAGATCCAGACGACCAGAAGCTCCATGACAAATTACTGCTATCCAGAGAATCGGTCCAAGCCATGCTTGAGGACTCGATCTCTTATGGCAGTGCCTTTCACGAGGACGAGGGAACCTGGGTCATGTCATTCTTGAAAAAGCTTGTAGGATTGGTTAGAGTTGGAAACCCAGCAAAGAGGGACAAGATAACCATCAAGAGCCTTATGGACCGTTGCAGGTTGACCAAGGAACAGGCCGAAGAATTGACCAAGTTGCTCTATTCACGAGGTTGGTTGTTTACATCTTATATACCGTCGGTTTCAGCTTACCAGTACTAGGTCCTTAGACCAATTCCAACCACCTGTAGATCGCAAGTACAAACCGCTTCGTAGTTTCCAATGAAAAGTACAATTGTTCAATGCCTGGCTATAGTACAGTGTGTAGTACACACATACACCGACTCGATCACGAATCGGAATGTAGACCTCGGCAGTGACGTATCACTAGGTTACGAACAAGCCTCTGTGTTTCCTCGTATCTCGCGCCTTGGTGTTTCCAGGAGGGGTGATCCGAGCCCCAAGTATTCAGGCATATGTGATCAGTAAATCCGACTTGAGCAGCATTTCTAAAATCCTTGCCATTTGTCTCCCACCACGCCTCAGTGGATCCACGGCGATAGTCAACACCAACGACAACCAGCACTAAGGGAACGTCGTCTTGACAGAACGTCTTCCAGATGGTGCGCAGGTCCGCCACCTGCTCGTTCGACAGTCGGCCACGGCGCATGCAGTACACGACGACATCAACACCGCCACTGCGCTTCAAACGCGCCTTGATCGCACTCCAAGGTGACGGACGATGTTCCAATCCAAGTGTGTCGTAAAATCTGAGCATAAGATCGGAACAGAGGGAATGGAGGTGCGAAGGGGTATCTCCCGAAAGCTCGCTGGAAGAGATTGGGTATTCCACGATGGCCGGATGAGCAACGCCAATGTCGCTGCTCACTGGGGCGACAGCCCTCCCGATAAGCATGTTCACGAGCGAGCTTTTTCCGACGCCAAGTGACCCGAGAATGACGATGTTTCGAGACTCCCTACGCCCCAACCTGAGTCGGTGATGGAGCCAAGACGCATTGCTACTCACCTTTGTTGACCAATTGAAGTTGAAAGCGGCGATGACTTGCGGCGCTTCAAGAAACGAAAAAGGCCACAAAGGTATCGAAACATGACACGGACCAGGCTCAGGTCGACAGCATTTCTATGGCCAGAGGGCTGGAGAAAGCGAAGCGGTTTAGCATGTAGGCAGCGCTTGGGCAGGGGAAATGAGTCGGCTACGGACCAACGGTGTTGCAGAAACGCCAAGAGAGAGGCCGTTTGAGCGGCGATGAGAATCTGATGCAGCACGGATTGAGCGTTCCGGGAAGCGTTCATAAATTCGCTTCATCACATTAAACGAAGTAATGAGATGCCTCGAGGCTGCAGCATGTGGTCGGCGTTGGGGTCGTCAAACGGAACAATCGATAATGCATGGGATCAGCACAAGGCCGGGATAGGAACTGATGATAAGAGGGAGGCGAGTTTCCCACCCCGTTTGACCTGCCCAAATGGGGAGTCTGAAAACCCCACTATAAAAAACGAGTCGAACCTTAGTCGGCGCTCAGCATCGCTCTCTTTCGACCCACTCCAATCATGGCTGCAAAAGTATATGTTGGGTGAGCCGACCACCGCTCGGCCACCCTGATCATAGTTCACTCACTCTTCGACTCCAGTAATCTAAGTTGGAACACCACAGACGACAGTCTTAGAGAGGTCGGTGCTCGTCCCACGGTTTCGCGCAGCCCCGTAGCTCAAAACATTGATCTTCACCGCTCCTCTGAACATAAATAAATAAATAGGCGTTTTCTCAGTATGGCCAAGTCACAGATGTGCGCGATCTCGTCACGGAATCTCCCTATCATTGCACGACGATGGGCTGAGACTCCCTTTCTGAATTGTTTTGCTAAATTAATCTTCATCCATGTCTCCTCAAAATAATACATCCGATCGATCACGATGTTGTCGCCAGTCCATTGTGATGAAAGACCGGGAAACTGGTCGCTCTCGTGGCTTTGGCTTCGTTACTCTCAGCACTCAAGATCAGGCTCAGGCTGCCATTGACGCACTGAACGAACAAGAGCTCGATGGCAGACGTATTAGGGTTAACCTAGCGAACGCTAAGCCCTCTGGCGGAGGTGGCGGTGGTTACTCCGGTGGAGGTGGAGGTGGCAGATCTTACGGTGGAGGCGGTGGTGGTTACAGTGGCGGTGGCGGAGGTTACGGTGGTTACGGCGGAGGTGGTGGAGGTTGGTGATCAACCTCGACGCTGAATCCATTGCCTCGCGATACTAAAAGATCATTCAATCTCTCGCCGGACAATTTTGATGCTTGTTGATGATGTCGATGTCTGTAGCTGCGTGTCCCTTGTACATGTTATGATTGTTCGCGCCCTATATTTGTGATCATTGCGTCAGAATGACTAACGATGGGGCCAACCAGACGCGTCGGGCAAATAGCTAGTCGTCCGCCCCCTTTATTTTTCAACCCGTCAACTTTGCTTATATGGCGCGTTGGTAGAGTAAAACAGCGCATTGTTTCAATAATACATGAAGGAATACTGCGAGAGAAGTACAGCAGAACAGGAAGGAAAAGGATACCAAGAGGAATAGGACTACGGTCGCATGCCAGTGTTTCGTTTTACATTTGCAAACTGCATGAGTATCTGTGGTTGGGAAAAGCCAATGACAGGATGGCAAGCAACGCAGAAAAGGAAGGACTGGGTAAAGGGGAAGAATGGAGAAAGGACTGACGTCAATTGAAAGGAAGATCAGGACATCGTCGAGCAAGTCAAATACGAATTTTACATACCGGGCTTAGTAGCCATATCCGCTTCCAGTCTGTTGCTGGTACCCTGGATATCCACCTCCTTGGTATCCTTGTTGGGCACCGTATCCACCGAAAGCAGCGCCTGGCGAAGGGTCAGAATCCGGAGACCCGGGTAGTTATGACACAAGGAGACAAACCTTGACCACCAAAGGCTCCACCATATCCTGGGACGGAACCATAACCCTGGCCGCCGGGATAAGCGCCACCTAGTAGTAAGGTAAGCATACTAAAAGACACCAACTCAGTTGAGAAACTCACCGCCATAACCTCCGGCAAAGCCACCAGGGGGCCCACCAAAGCCTCCACCTCCACCGCCACTACCACGGGCATTAGCCATATTTACTTTGACCCTCCTACCATCAAGCTCGTGCTCGTTGAGCGCAGCTATGGCAGCACTAGCTTCATCCGAGGAGCCATAGGTAACAAACCCAAAACCACGCGAACGACCAGTATCGCGATCGCGCATGACAATACTCTGGATCCGGCAGAGATCAACACAAATGACGTGTTACGGCGAATAAGCTTTCTGATAACAAGATAGAAAACGACGCGCACATCAAGCACTTGTCCAAAAGGTGAAAAAGCCTAATTTTTTGACATTGTTGATGTGTAAATGCGGCAGCAACAGCAGCAAGTGGGAACGGAGCCATGCAAAGTAAGGAGGCGTAAGAAACATTGATTCCAAGGAACAAGACAACATAGCAAAGGGTCATTTTCTGATCCTTGCTATAGTCAGCACTGACTTGTCGCAAAGCGTCATCGGTTGTATTCCAACTCAAATTTCTACAGACACGAGAACAAGGACAAAGCCAATGAATCAGTTTCGCTTCCTTCCGCCAAAGGAAGAAGCTAGTTAGATATGCTCAGTGCGAAGGCAGACTGACCCAACGTAGATTTTCGACGTCATGATGATGCGATCGAGACGACAAGGGGATGCAGACCACTGATAATACACTAGATTTGGCTTGAAATCGTCGTACAGGAGACGGAACGTAATCGAGACCCGAAAACACTGAACGCAAAGGGACGTGGACGTGCGAGAGAGGGATAGAGTGAAATGGGCGTTCGAAGGTGCCCCTCTTTATAATTTGTCCCCCTCGAAGTTTAAACTCCGGTCTGAACTCTAAATGGTTGGCTTGTTCTAGACCCCAGTTGCCTTTTTTGAGCCCATGATCGAACTACCTCCGTGGGGAAATCGCTCACGCGAATCTGGCTTTGGGTAGAAACAGACCGCTGCGAGAAAGAGAGAAGAGACCGGGGAGGGCTGCTACGGTTGACCGAGGCGCTTTGAGAACTCACCATCGTGTCATTGGTAGTCAGCACTTTGTGGTTGGTGGTCCCTTGTTATCAATTTCAAATGGTCCAACCTCAGACAGCGCTGGAGATTTCCCGTTTTGGACAGACACTTCGTTTCCACTCTACCAACCAAAGAAACGACAAAGCTTATGGATTAGGGTCATGATCGAGGCGTGCAATGGTCGTAAACTAACTACACCGAGTACCGTGATAGGCTTAAGGTGACTATAAAACAACTATTTGATACTCGCTGGTGAGACTTCTCGAGGATGAATGAAGAAACAGAGAGATGCTTGAGTGAGGAATGGGAACAAGTGAGGATCCACGATACGATCGTTTCGATGTGAGAGAACAGAATCAGTCGCAAGTCGAGCAGGGAAAGAAACAGGAGGGGAAGGAAAAGAGAAATGAAAAGATGCAGGAATAAGATCACGCAACGAAAGAAAACCTTTACTTTATCTTCGCCTTCTTCAAGCCTCGCCAGCACTAGGACCTTGCGGCTCAGTGTCCGTTGTGGAGACTGCACTACTGTCGCCCCGTATCGCGCCAACCACCTCCATGAAACTCTTTCTCTTACGCTTCTTCTCCTCACGCTCTTTGTCCTTCTCAGTCCGCTCTGCACTTATCTCCCCTGAATTCCGTGCGGTTACAGGCGCGCTTGAACTTCCGCCAGCAGCGTCAATGCTTTCCCTCGCACCGCTCTCCCCAGTGCCCTTATCCGAAGACTTGGCGCTTGTATCCCGCCTCAACACACCGGCAATGCCAGCGATACCCGGGATCCCTTGTATCCCTGCTCCTTTTTTAGGCGTCGAAAGAGAAATTCTCCTAGCCAAACGCGAGAAATTCTGCGACGAGATTCGTTTTCTCTTGCCTTCCGCGTCGGGTGTGGGGGATGAAGTAGAAGCGCCTGTGGGATCCGGCGTGGACACTCGTGGGGGCGTAGCAGTTGTGTCAAACGTAATGGACGTAGGGAGGCGAGCGTGGGCCTGGGAACCGCTGTCAATTGACCGCGAATCGTCGGTCTTGGGAAATGCGATAGGTGCTGGCGCCGAAGATTCTGGGAACGCAACCGGTGTAGCGGAATCTGATGGGGCAGGGAAAGCCACAGGTTCTGGTACTCCTGGTACAGAAGGGAAGGAGAGAGAAGCCGGGAAGTCCTTGGTTGGTACAGATGGAGCAACGCTGTCCGCTTTGATACTGGTAGTGGGCTTGATTGACGGGGCACGGATTGAAACTGTCGGGGCACGGATAGAGGCAGCACGAACAGATGCAGTTACGGCACGTGGCGAGTCCGAAATAAATGCTTCTGCAGCAAAGACATCGCCAATTTGGCCGTCAGCAGGTTGAACATTGATAGTCGAAGCATCATATCCTTCCGCAACACCGGATGCAGTTGCAGAGGAAGAACCGAGAACAGGAGCACCCACACCGACATGGTCGGCCCACAATGACGCAAATAAACCATCCACCAGCACAAGCTCTTCGAAGGACCCAGATTCAACGAGCTGACCATCTTTGAGGACCAGAATTCTGTCAAGGTTGGTAAGCCATCGTTTGAAAATGACATTCTCATCAACTCACTGATCCACACCGTCAACCCCGTCAAGCCCGCTCGTTCCAACTTCCCAAACTACGGTCCTGCCACCGATGAACGCACGCTCCAAAGGACCCTCGACAAGAATAACCTTGGCATCCTTTCCTAAAGCATGCGAAAGAGCCTTCGCGCGGCCCTCGGAACAGATATCGGGGACAGCGGCGACAAGAGAACGGAGTGAGACGAGCGAAAGGGAATGGATAGGAATACCATTGAGATAGATGGAACCAGAGTCGACGTCATAAAGGCGGTAGAGAGCCTTCAAGATGCTTGACTTTGTGGAACCGGGAGCACTGACAACTGCAGTGACGGAAGAAGCTGGAAGCACGAACGAAACACCAGTAAGGGCAGGAACCGGCTCCTGTGTGTCAGTATAGGGACACGTAAGAGAAACATTGTCTAATGTTCATGGTTTAGCGCAAGTTGACTTGAGGAAACCAGATATACATACCAAACTTGACTTCAATACCACCGGTTCCATCAATGGTACCCTTGCCATGAACAACCCCCACAGGTTTGTCGAGCACCTTGAAGATAGATCTCACATCGCTGGTAGCGGCTCGCAGTGAAGGAGTCCAAGTAAGAGGGAGGAAGAGGACACCCCAATACCACACCCAAGCAACCCAGGCACCAGCACTCCAGATGCCTTCCGTGACGCCCTTCGCAATGTATAAACTACCAAGCAAAAGTGCACCAGAAGCAAGGAGGGCCTGGATGAATGCAAAAGCAGCAACCTTCACAGGGAAAGCAGGGAGAATCGATGGGCGAGAAGTAAGGCAAGTGGAATATCCTATACAACATGATGAGATGGCCAGATCATGAACGCCGAATGGACATACCACATATACCCAAAGCAACCAGGACAGCGAGACCAAACTCCCAGCCGAAGAGCACCCCAAGCACAACCGCACCAATCAAGCAATCGTCGATCGCAGCTGCAAGGACCAAACCAGTCTGCAGAACCTTCGTTATTGCGCCGCTTGCAGTAGCATGTAGATCCTCCGGAGCCTTAGCTTTGCTAGAGCCAAGGGAGAGGCCGAGCAAGTGGTCAGTGTAGTGAGAAGACAAGGCATTGTCAGCACCAGCACCAAGACGAGAAACAAGAATTTTGGTGAGGTTCAGAATACCGCCGTTAGAAATGAGGAAGTGCAGCAAAGCGAACACGAAAATGTATGTGTACGGGGAAGTGCCAAAGGGGGCCGGGAATGGGGCAGACGATGAAGGGAGGAACGCATTGATGGCTGCACCAAGGGAAAGCGGAACAAGAGGGGTGATGACTCGGATCAAAACGTGAAGCAATGTGATAAACAACTGATGAAATTGATCAGCTTAGGATTTGCTTATAATAAATGCAACCATTGAAACTCACGATGAGACTCTTGGCAGGAAGGACAAAAAGGCGCAATCGCCATAAGATAGCCAATGATGACTCAGACTTGACAGAGTGACGATGAGCACTTGTGCAATGCAAAAGGGATATAAGCTTACCTCCGGACCCGTTACAGTGCTCGACTCAGGGTGTCCGTGTGCAAAGGTACCATACTTGCTACTCTCACCCCCCGAAACAATTTCGTTACCCTCCTCCTGGAAGAGTACGCTTGATTGACCAACAAGTGGTGCACTTTCAGCATCCACAGTTTCGTGTTGCGACTCAGCAGGGAGATAGACAACGCGCGGAGAAAAGAGAACAAAGAAGAGGGGAAGAAGAAAGATGACACGGAGGAGGGGAGTGAAAACGTGGAGCGTCTCTGGGATGCACTTTGAGAGGTCGGAGGTGTCACAAATATGCCTCGGATCTGAGGTTGGCAGAGAATTGGTATTCGGCGCTCGCATATGTCTATTTGTGCTCACCATGTGTTGTGACAGAGAGGGCAAGGAGGACCACCTGAGCTATATCAAGCGCCAATGCAACAAAGATGGCGGCTCTGATGCGCTTGCGGGACCAGATCTCAATGTTGTTTACGTCCTTGTAAGCCCCGAGGGCGGCGAGAGCAGCATACGCGATAAGGCCGAGCAGGGCTGCGAGTTCAACACCAGTGCCGGGTGTCCAAACGCCATTGAGGATGGCGTAAGCTACATAAGCAAGCCCATCGACAAGAAAGGAAAGGGCGGCGAGGGAAAGAAGAGAAAGGATAAGAGGTTTTCTTGGGACGCGTGACTGGACGACGACGGGGGTGATCGGGGAGGGAGAGGGAGGAGAAAGAGGCTTGGATGGGATAAGGGACAGGGTGGCAAGGAAGACGATAGCGGGGGATGAGACCCGCAGGCCAAAAAGAGCGGATGCAAGCGGGGATGCATCCGCAGCTGGGAGGGAGGCTGCGGCGATGCTGAGAAACAGCATCCGACGCGTCGTCATCGCAAAGGCTGGTGACGTGTAGGACGTGGGTGAGTATGGGATGGTCGTGATGGGTGTCGTCGTCGTCGTCGCCGTCGTCGGGAGGAAAGAGAGAGAACGGATGGCCCTGACAAGAGGCGTGCGAAAGTGAGACGGCAGCGGGCTTTGCTTTTGAGCTTGATATGTGGCTGTGCACACTCTACTGGATCAGCATCCGTCGACTAGCCAGTGGAGGTACTCGCCGACGCGAACAATGCGCCCGGGTGTTTGGCCCTATCTGTTTCTTTTGCTCCCCAAGCACGCCCACAACATGTGCTGACGGGCTGCGCCAGGAGAGGCCTCATGTTTTCCATCACAGTCCCCAACTCGGATCAGACAACAAAAGGGGTAAATCAACACGTGTGACAAGCATGTTTACCTCTTTCCCTCCCCTCTCCTCCCGGGCTCAAATTCCCTGTCTCGGCAAGCATCTCCGTGTCGGCATCTGCCCTCAGCGACTAGTCATATCCGTAGTCCTCTCGCACGTTCCCTTCTTGCGCGTATCGAACGACTGATATATATCTGGCAGACGCTCGCCATCGACTCATCTTAGTTCACCCCCATCACGACAACGCGGTGCTCTTCTAACGACTGTTCTTCCATCATGAATTTCTCACACCTAGCAAAACTAGAATCTACGCAGAGGTAAATCGTCAGTATGGACATTTTGATGGTGTACTGAACCTTAACGGTCAACCAGACACCATCCCAATATCTATATTGGACGACCATCGATCATCATCTATATACTGGCACAGTGGATCGGAGGATAATCCACGGAAACTCGGCCAATCGAACCTCAACCGACGCTAACCCCTATTGACTTAGCATGTAATCATTTTCGCAATTTGATCATCAAATTAGTCAGTTACTGTACGACAGCCCGTCTCTTTCCTTCTTGTTGACGACGCGCCTGAGCTTGACTCCCAACTAGTGTTAAAGCTGAAACACTGGATTGACGTCTCATCACCTCAAAACAGGTCCGCTGTGGGAAAGGAACCGCATCCCACGATGAACGTGGGTGGAATGTCATTACATCAATTTCGCGCGGGTAACTTGACGATAATCGATCTCATAAATGTTATCGCTTGGGCCGCATCTATTGCTCGGTTCCTCGGCGGGTCAGTCATCGGCATCTCCGTACAAGTTTCACTGGAGCGTCTGTAGTCTATTGAACCAGCTGTAGCGCTAGCGCGCCAAGGTTGACCTGCACCATCGATTCCAATGTTGTCTTGATGTCCTATTCTTACTGCTGGTTAATCCATGTTCGATAGGCTATGGCCCATGGATCAATCTGCGCAGTTGGAACCACCTCTTGCAATTAAAAACATCCCTCCGACTCACGCGTCCCTTTGTCCACGACCACAAGTGCGTGGATCTGCGTGCGTGATGTTCGCGCATGACGCATTGCCTGAACTACAATGCTGTACACCCACATGTACTTACTGGTCCCGACCGAGTCTGTCCATGGACGTTTTGACTCCTGGGTTCAGCATGGTCCAGTCAAACACTGCTTTTCTTGCGGCTCGATTCACCCTCTGGTCGACAACCAACCCCGTTGCTACCCAAACCAATCACGGGCAGTCAATTCTCGCTGTTTATTCAGGTCTCTCACGAAGACGTACGCATTCGTCAACTCGTATCAGCACTGCAAATGCCCCCATCCGACGGTGAGCACACCCGTTAAAACCACACGATGGATTCATCGACTACATGGGATACTCCAGAAGCTCTCAATATAATCCTCTTCGGGGAAACAGGTGTCGGGAAAAGCTCCGTCATAAATCTCCTTGCAGGAAAGCCAGTCGCAAAAGTCTCCTCTGATGTTGAAGGTTGCACCTTACAGTCCACCAAACACTCCCTCTCCCTCAGAGGTACCGAGGTCAGAATCTGGGATACCGTCGGCCTTGAGGAACCCACGATGGGGATCAACGGATATCTGTCTGCAATCGAAAAAGCTTATATGCTCATCCGTGAGCTGGGTAACGCAGGGGGGGTTGATCTTCTGCTGTTCTGCATACGAGGCAGCAGGATCACGGCAACGACTCAAGGCAACTACCGGCTCTTCCACGAAGTCCTGTGTAACAAGGAGGTCCCCATTGCTGTGGTCGTCACCAACTTGGAGAGGGAAGTGGAAATGGAGGACTGGTGGATAAGGAACGAGAAGTACATTGAGATGTATGGCATTCGCAGTGTCGGGCACGCATGCGTCACCGGGGTTGAGGAAGACGAAAAGTACGACAAATCAAAAGATACGTTGCACAAACTTCTCCTGTCGCAGTTGGTCAACAGACGAAGGTTCTTGATGCAACCAGAGCCATGGTTTGCAAGACTATTGGCGGGTCTAGGAAGCTTTCTGCAAAACAAGAATCCCCCGAAAGGAGAGAAGATGGTCCGTACATTAGTCAAGCGCTGTCACATGGACGGGGAAACGGCGAGGCGTCTAGCTGGCTTACTCACCTAGCGATTGTGATTGGTATGATAAAAGGTATGCATATGCATGTATCTTCCGTAGGCAGGTAGTTTTGCATCATCATTGCCGTGTACACATCGCCGCCCTGAGAAGTATCTCCACCCGCCCTCGCAGCTGCAGGACCCAGCTTCCAGTACTTTGCTCCTCTTAGAAGTCTCACTCGAATTTATATTATATTGTCTGTTACATACAATTTAAATGGCCACTCTTATCCCGCCTGCCAAGCAATTGTCAGTAGTCATTCAGGCAATCGTTGTCGGAGATTAACGCTTCAGACCATTTTTCGTCCGTGAACTGAGCGAATCGATTGTATCTTTGTCTTGATCCTTCCTCGATTACGTTCGAGCATAGGCCACGAAGTGAACCTCCCGACATTTGGCCATCTAGGCGTTGAACGTCTTGGTGACATGAGCATCAATAGGCGATGGAAAGTAGTTTGCCGCTTTCTCCGTAGTAGCAAGAGAGATCTAACGATGTACCAGCTATTACAGTTTTGAAAAAATGACCTCGCACTTGCCTGGGACTTTCGTACACTGGTCGACAGAGCAGCCATCACGTCTGGCCCCTTTGGCCTTGTCCGATTTGCGTCTCCATCTCGAGAACTGAAGCTACAGAGACCCTGACCAGATCTCGTCTTTCTCGGTCTTTATTTTAGGTCAAGGTAGGTCAAGGGACGGGGATAACATATATCGTAGCTCTCCCAAGAGGGAGACGTAGGTACAAGTGGCTGTGCCTCAATATTGAACCGCATCGTCGTGTCTTGAACTCTTCCCTATCAGTGAACGTAGTCTGACCGTGTTCCTCCCCAGGGTATAATCAGACACCCTATCTACTGTGAGTTTCGAGTTGAACTGTCTCAGACATACGTGTGGTACTACATCCTACAATAAGGTTTCCATGCACATGGCCGAGTCGACTCACATGCCGGCGTAAAAGGTGGGTAGTCGCCTTGAAACGTTTGTTTAATCTCTTTCACAAAGCTGTGCACATCCTCAGCTCAGAACCTATCCAGATCAATGTTCCACAGCGCATATGGATCAATGTCGCTGAAGGCACAACACCACTCCATAGCGGTCGTATGGTTCGGCCCATAACATTTCAGCCCAAGAGCTCAATGGTCGCCTAAAAGTACAGAATTTCCGGTCCTCTCTTATTTTTAGCCCTGGTACATCACTTGATCCGAAACAAACATGGGATTCAGAACAACAATACTTGAAACTATTGACAAAGCATGATGTCATTTCAGAATGGCAGAACTAAAATTCCCCTGCGTGCTCGTGTTGAATCGTTAAAGGATGGGTTAGAAGGTCGACGAGCGGGTGAACAACCTGCTTCAAGACCATTTCCTCCCCGCTGATCAAACTTACATGGTGGTTGCTTTGTCACCGAAGGCAACGGGCAACAGAGCTTGCGATTCACAGGTCTGGAGTTATGTTATATCAATGGATTATTGGACGAAATATAGATACATGTTTACATCCACGATCGGAAAGTTGAATTGGCTGGTTATGCGTGAACGTAACTGCACCGGTGGGCCCATGATACAATGCTGTCTGACTCAAACCCCCTCCAGCTTGACGGCGAGTTCTTCTGCTGTCTTCGGATCCAATCTGCAACGTTTCGTCAAGACCTTCATGATGTCCTTTCGCTTCGACTTCTCCTTCAAAGAGGCAAACAGTCCAAACGAGCGCAAAAACTCGGTCAACCACCCTTCTGGGGGCATGTTATATCTCCCGTCAGCGCTGCACCCTTCCAACAGCCTCAAGATGTTGTGTTGTGATTCACGGTACTTGCTGTGCGTCGGCAACCCGGTAACACACGCATGACCCGCAGCTTTGATCCCATACCTTTCTAGACTTTCCACGTTTCTCTCCCACCATTTTTCCATGTCTGCCTCTCGCTCGAGGTGCGTGATGACGAGTGCGATCGGGATTTTGGACTTGCAAAGTACTTCAAAGAACAACCTATAGTTGCTCTGTGTAGTTGCAGTAAGTTGACCTCCACGAATGCAGAGAAGTAGCAGGTCAACACCGCCTTGGCCTGTCAGGTGCTGGATCAGTTCGAAAGACTGCTCGATCGCAGGAAGGTAGCCGTTGACATCCGTCCCTGGCCCATTAAGCCCGATCGTGTCCCAGATACGAAAATTTCGACCTTTGACAGGAAAAGTGTACGGTTTGAACGACATGGTACAACCCTGAACGTCCGGAGAGGTATCTGCGATTTGCCTCCCAGCAATCAGGTTGATCACCGCGCTTTTTCCAACGCCTTTCTCTCCTAGCAGGATGATGTTCAACGAAGAGTTCATGAGTAACCTATTTGACATTCAGGTTGGACTCTGTCAACTGGCTTATAAATTGCATACCACTGATGTTCAAGGACACAAAATTAATGTATGTAAACCGTGCGCAGCAGTCAGAGAGAATTGATCACTGGCAAGGAAGTAGCGAGACGACGAATATGTGGAGGTTAATAAATCGAGGGTGGGTCGAATGGAGAGAGCAGGGGACTGGCTGATTGAAAAGCGGTAGTATTTGTTCTTTGAGTGCAGGGAAAACACGTTCGAGGGTGCTGGATGTCTCGACTTGTCAAGATGGTCCTAGTTGATTAATCGCGGACCAGTGGGAGAGGATCAACACGAGGACTGATGTGTGCCATGCGTGGCAAGGCTGCGGAGAGGGTTGGAACGTGGACAGTAAGTCCCTAACATGGAGTGATGCACGTCCACTGACAGATGACTCGCATTCGGGGCACTGACAACCTACAGGCTAGTGAAAGAGTCGGGCCCTTGGGTGAATTTGGCAAATGACGCCAGAAGAGATTAAGAACAGCACCGTTACTGTAGCAATGTCCGACATCTTGACTGATAGAGACACTCCAAGTCGTAGCCCGCTGATCTTTGCAACGGGCTCGTAGATGACAGTACACTTTTGAATTACAACAACGGCGCAGCGGGTGAAAAGCGTAATGGCAGGTGAAACAAATTTTGTGGGCGCTGTGTACATTTATAGTTAAAAAATTGCAATGGAAATTGACACAGCGGCGCGCGTGCTAAATACAGATATCTCCTCCGTACTATGATCGTCGTATATATCAATTGTCGGGTTGGGCGCATGTTATGATATAATGAATTATTGCACGAAAGAGAGATACAAGTTTACTTACATGCACGATCGAAAAGTGGCTGGTATTCGTGAACGTAACTATACTGAACCCATACAACGCCATTCAACTCAAGCCCCCTCCAGCTTGACGGCGAGTTCTTCTGCTGTCTTCGGATCCAATCTGCAACGTTTCGTCAAGACCTTCATGATGTCCTTTCGCTTCGACTTCTCCTTCAAAGGGGCAAACAGTCCAAACGAGCGCAAAAACTCGATGAACCATCCGTCTGGCGGCATGTTAAATCTCCCTTCGGTGTAGCGCCCTTCTAACAACCTCCAGATGTTGTGTTGTGATTCCCGGTACTTGCTGTGCGTTGGCAGTCCGGTAACGCATGCATGACCCGCAGCTTTGATCCCGTACTTGTCTAGACTCTCCACGTTCCTTTCCCACCATTTCTCCATGTCAGGTTCCCGCTCGAGGTGCGTGACGATGACTGCGATCGGGACTTTGGACCTGCAAAGTACCTCGTAGAACAATCTATAGTTGCTCTGCGTAGTCGCAGTGACTCTGTTTCCGCGAATGCAGAAAAGTAACAGGTCAACACCACCCTGGCTTGTCAGGTGCTGGATCAGTTCGAAAGACTGCTCGATCGCAGAAAGGTAGCCGTTGACACCCATCTCTGGCTCCTCAAGGCCGACCGTGTCCCAGATGTGAAAATTTCGACCCTTGACAGGGAATGTGTACGGTTTGAATGACATGGTACAGCCCTGAACATCCGGAGAGGTATCTGCGATTTGCCTCCCAGCAATCAGGTTGATCACCGAGCTCTTTCCAACGCCCGTCTCTCCAAACAGGATGATGTTCAACGAAGAGCTCATGAGTAATCTATCGGGCGTTCAGATCGGACCCCATCGACTGACTTGCAACATACATACCACAGAGGTCCAAGGAGTTTTAAAAATGTATATAAACTGTGCACAGCAGTTATAGAGAATTGACCACTATCAAGGAAGTGGCGGGACGACGAAGAGTGTGGGGGTTAACAAGTTGAGGGTGGGTCAAGTGGAGAGAGCAAAGGACTAGCCCGAGCGAATTGAGGGCGGTAGTATTTGTGTTTTGGGAATAGGGTATACACACCCGACGGTGCTGGATGCCTCGACTGGTCCAGATATGATCCTCGGTAATTAATCGCGTGCCAGTTGGAGGGGGTCGACACGAGGTCTGATGTGTGCCGTGCATGGCGATGCTTCGTTCGCCGCAGACGGTTGAAACGTGGTCAGGAAGTTCCTATCATGGATTCAGCGCCCGAGATATCTGCCAGTGTGTGCATCGTGGTGATCATTCGCACTTCCCGGCTAGAGCTAGAAGTTAGTAGCTAAAGAGTTAAAGACAGACAGAGTCGCTCAGGCTGCTTCCGATGAATGCTGGTAGTACTAGTACTACGATATGAACCCTCGCCAAGTCACAAAAGCGGTGCCGGCGATTATGGTTTGCACGTTGAATTTAGACAGGTCAATTGTAACATCGTGGATGTCGTGCAGCAAACGGCGCGGGCCTTTAGGTACATCGCACTCTGCACGTGGGACAAGGTGGCCATCATGTACCAAGGCTAAAGGCTATGGCCAACTGTGTGACAGTAGCAATTCAGAGAACGTGTCCATCCCGGCCCCCGCACTTCGATCTACCGCAGCAGTCGTGCCAGGATATTGTTACCGACCAAGACGTGATGTTTCTGACGCAGAAATCATCTCCAAAAGTATGCACATTCAGGTTTGATCCAACATTGCGCGGTTGTGTAGTATCCTGGCAATGCCACTCAAGTTACTTGTTAACGACTGGCCAAAGCTCTTGAGATTAGAGGGATCCTCACATTCGAGTTGCGTAACTATCGAGGGTCTGGTGTCAAAGAAACAGTAATTTAAGGAATGATATCAAACATACGGACGAGAAAATCGTGCACCCTGTGCTTCAAGGGACCATCCGGTTGGCAAGTTCTCGAGCGATCTGCTCCTCCAACCCGCACTGATTCACCAACGTCCTCTCCAGCGTCGACTCTTGAGAACGTAGGAAGGAAGGAATCGAACCGAACCTGCGTCCCATTGAGGAAAGTAGCGAGTTTTCCTTGTGCTTCTGTAGGTCGGTGCATGTGACAAAGAACGACAAGAGGGACTCTCTAAACCGCCCTTCCGACCCCGGGTTTGGATCCGAATGTCGTTTCTCGAGTCCAATACCAATGTGTCCTGAGCATACGATGCCATACCTCCGAATCGTGGCACGGTGTTGGCTCCACCATTGATCTGCATCTTGACCTTCCTCAAGTTTCGTGATGGCGAGAGCGAACGGAACTTTGTCCTTGCAGATGATCTTGGAAAACAAACGATAGTTTCTCTGAAGGGCTACCGTTGGCTTTGAGTTTTCAGCACAGAAAAGGACAAGGTGGGGGCCGTTTCCATTGCCGAGGCTGCGTATCAGCCTTTGGATGGTATCGATTGGATCAACAAAGGATTTGGTACCCATTTGAGGATCAACGAGGCCAGGAGTATCGTATAGATGGAAGGTTCTCCCCTTCTCCTCGCAGGTATACTCGGCGATAGTCTTAGTACAACCTATGGTGTCCGACGATACTCCGGCAACCTTTTCCCTCACGATCAGGTTGATGAGCGAGCTTTTGCCTACGCCAATCTCGCCAAGCAATACAATGTCGATCGATTTAGAACCAGTAGATGTCTGAGAGGAAGGTTTCCTGGCTAACGTGACGAGAGATTGAAATGAGTTTCCTACGGATCGTTGTTTGTAGGGAGCCGTATGCTGAAAGTCCGGGTCCGTTTCAGAGTTGAGGGCGTAAGCGCAGTTTTGGAGAATAAGTGTGTGCAGTGTATGACGACTCTCTGAGATATGGTCCCCGGCAGGCGACTGGGAGCCTGTAGTCATCATCTGGATGAATGCATGGGCATCGAAGTGGAGACCTTGATTGGCCAGGACACCCTCATTTCGGGACCACCAATTTTCTTGCTGAACCACATCAGACATTCCAACAATGACAGCGACCGTGGGGATGCGTGAGGGCAGGATTGGATCAGAAGCAATGGTGCGATGCATTTCGTGAATCCAAGAGTTGGAATGTGATGCAAAGTTCATGCAATACACGAGCAGGCGAACACCACCATTGCTGCAAAGGTCCGTCAATATGCCTTGAATTCTTTCCCTTGGCGCCACCGGGGACGTAGATTCGCTCGTGGGCGAAACATGCAATTTGAATTTCTTGCTACCAAGTGTAACCGCAACGCTACGCACGTCATCGCCAAGTGCGCGGCGACCGACGTGGCGAGGGGCTCTCTTCTGTTCCCTCGAACCTGCAATGAGATCGATAATAGAACCCTCCCCTAGGTTTGTTTCTCCCAGGAACAGAACATTTAAACCCCCCATACTCTCGGGCTATGGACACCTTCAGCTTCATGTCGGATGTGACGCGTGAAAGAAAACTGGCCTTTGTGTGGGTGAAAGAATCTTGACCCACTGAGCGCGCCCTCGATGCTGGACGAGAGTACGAAGGAGATGTGAGATGGGCAGAATTGCTGTGGTCAGCTCTAAACATTCTGGATGCCAGTTCACGTCTAGGAGTCGACAAGCGTACTGTAGCACGTACTCACTGACGATTCAGAAGAGAAAAGCCCCAATGGACCCAAGAAGGATGCTCGTTCCCGTGACGATTTCTACGCCTCGAGTTGAATGGTGGTGCAGGGTTTGCCGCGTTGAACTATAGTTGGAGGCTTGCCATCATCCATGCTTCTTCTGGCACAAATCACAACATGGGAGGTTTTCCTCACAACATGCATGAGGCGGACACGTGGTGTGAATGCGAATCACTTCTTCCGGATGCAGCGCTCGATTAACAAGGTGTAGGTACTGCTGTGAACTGCGAAGCGGGGGAGGCGATGGTACCATGGCTCTAGCACTACGGAAAACACGATCATCACTGTTCCATGGCATAGCTTTTTGAACGATATCGTTTGATCCGTACCATTTTCTGATCAACAGCGCTGGTCGACGGTTACCCAGTGACATGTATGTTTGTTAGCCCGCCATGGGATGTAGTTCAAGGCTGAGTTCGGGAATTACATACACGTTTTCACAGTCGCACTCTAAGTAATAGTATTTGACTGTCAATTCAGCACCTGGCTGGCGAGGACGTCGCATAGGCAAACAAATCCAATGAATCGTCGGAAAGGAGTAA
Organism: Exsudoporus frostii; assembly: GCA_038089735.1. Lineage (NCBI taxonomy): Eukaryota > Fungi > Basidiomycota > Agaricomycetes > Boletales > Boletaceae > Exsudoporus > Exsudoporus frostii. Next base: position 29,624 of record JBBPLK010000051.1, read on the forward strand.
AGCCGACGGGGCTGGTGGAGGTGACACCTTTCTGTAAACTGCCTTCTGTTCCTGCTTGCGCGGGGTGTACCGGGACTCTTGTGAAGAGTGTAGTAGTACATGCTTCTCAGGTATGACAGAAGATGATGGTTTCGGGTCGGGTCGTCGTTTTGAGTGCAATACGATACGGTTCGTCTGAGCGTCAGCTAATAGAGAGAAGAAATTCGAACTTCGACGTTTGATGGGATGGGATCCCTTGGCTACCAGCGAGCGATTACTAGGATAGCTCTCCCTGTCACTCTCCTCTTGATATTCGGACCCATCTTCCGTGCAGGATTCGGGTTCGGAGGGCCGAGAGTGAGATGGTGATGATGATATGGAGAACGTGGACAAACGTCGATGGCGGGTCGACAAGGGCGTGGGGACAGATAGTGGCCTGGATACAGCCTTCAAGATCATGGCACCCCGTGGACGTAAACGATCATGTTGCAATAGGGCGGGTGGACGACCCTCATCGATCTTTCGTTTCTTATGCACTGGCGTCTTTCGAATCCAAGATCCGACCATGTCCTCCCACTCCCAGTGCCCGCTTAGCCTCTCGCGTTGTGTACGTTTTGCACGATTTGAACGAATGGACAACGGGACAACGGGACTAATGTCCATTTCTCCTCCGAAGCACCGACGTTCTGCTGCATCCACCGCTTCCATCAATTGCCGTTTGTATCTTGTTACAAGGGTAGAATTACCCTTCTGAGAGCTCGCTATGGATGTCCCGAAATGGTGTAGTGCACATGCCCACAGGGAGGCGTCGAGGCTGAATAGCTTTTCAGAGCGAAAGGCAGACGAATACATTTTCAGCTCCGCGAGGAACGCTTCTACAAAGTCTTCGAAGGCTTGACTTTCTTGCAGCCGACTGAAATACGCCATCAGCTTGGAAAATGTGGTGGGAACAGGACTTGAGTCATCAAGTATGGTTAAAAGGTGGTCGGAATTATCGATCGAGTTCCGGAAAGCGACAAATATATGCGTTGTGAAGATAATGATCATATCTGGAAGGTCGATACCAGAACCCGGGGTTGACATCCGCAAACGGTGAAGTCGAGCAACATGACAATCATGGAGTATATCGATGGCAGCGTAGATTCTCGATGGTGTTAGCGGAGAGGAATGTGAATCTTGCTGAGTGAAAAGCAGATCAAATAGGTTTGACATCAACTCGGAGAGCTTGTCCCTGAGCATCACAAGTTGAGCGTCATCTTGTACGCCATCCGGCGAAGAGCCTAATGTTCCCCAGAAACTCTGGGAAAGTGTGCGAATAACGACAATATAAGAGTCGATATCGCAGCTTTCAATAGCGTGCAATAATTTGTTCAAGACCACGGAGGTCCATAGGATGCGTGAGTTGCAGGAAGAGGTTTGTGACAAGGTGCCAAGCACCGCTTGGCAGAATGCGGATGTGGTGAACAGCGAGGAGCCCGAATATGCCCTAGACGAGTTGTTTCCGGTTGTCCACTTTGTGTGAAGGTCAAGAAGATAGCTAGTATGTGCCGGGTGCGCGACTGGAGGCGGATAGGATGAATTAGATGACATAAATGCTTGTGCAAGAACGGTATTCAAGAGACGAGTAGATTCATGTACCAGACCGAACGAGAGGCAGTGGTCGAGCAAGATGGTCACAAGGGTATGATGATGGGTACAGATGCATAGGATCATGGACAAAGCATGCGACACAATCAAGAACCTAGGATTGCACCAGTCAGTTGTCGGTACATGCGGGGAGAACAGGGAGAATACCTGCGACAGTGTGGTGGCACGGCCTCATATATACCATCTACGTCAAGTGTAAGGTTTTGGTTGGTTGAATCTTCGCCGGAATCAACCAAAGTGCTATCAGAGTTTGCAGCGGGCATGTTTTCGCCAACGACCAGACTACACATTTCGGCAAGACTGGCAATACGTTCAGTGCACGGTTGACCGTAGGCAACATGTGCGACATTCTTGAAGGCATTGCAGACTGCATGGATTCGTCTTGAAAGCTCAAACTCGTCCGCAGAACGGCTGTCGACCGTCAATTTGGTCCCTGCCGAGGGATAGAGTACAGTGAGAGGGCGGCTGTCAGGGTCCCAGTTGGACGGCTGCTTCGAGTAGGTGACACGAGACGCCATCGCTGACCTTGGAAGCGCAGCCAGAGTGTTGCATTTGTTCCTAAGAGGCCTCAGCAGTCGGTTGACGCGGGAAGTCGTGAGGTGAGCACTAGACTCTGTCATGTCAGAATCATAACACAAGTTGAGTTCTCAGCGGACAAGACGCGATCCTGCACGTGATCTTCAAATGGTTTACGTAGTACTTTAACTTATGGACTGAACGCATAAATACACAACTACACGTAGAGTACATCCGTTACAAATTCCCCGATCCCAAAATGATTGAATGGCAACGAAACGAAGGGCAGAAAGGAGTCAACCACCAGCAAGTGAGCGAGATGATCCTCAGGGGTCGCTGTCGCTTGTCCCGCTGTCGGTTTCATCATTTCCCCATGCAGCAAAAGCGCGACGATTTTGGTGATCGTCCTCTCTCAAGCTCACTTTGTGGTGAGGATGGCTCCTCCTGTCAGAAACACTGTCTGGTATCGTAGGTGTCTGGAGATTGTCGTCAAGGTCCCTGTCTCGAGGGATCCGACTACGACCGCTGAAGTACTGTTGTGCCGAATGGAGGTCATCTCTGGCGCCTCGCTGGGCACGGTCCATGTTTGACAACGAGTCATCAGAGGAATCGGAGAGCGTTGGAGAGCGTATCTCGGAGGTGAACGCTGAGTGATAATGATCCGGGAGATGTGGCGGTGAATGGGCAGGTCCCGCAAACCGTCCCGGAGTATCAACCCCTGAGCGTAACCCCGATTTTGACCGCGACCTTGACCTTGCTGAACGAGAGAACCTGGGTGTGAGATTGTGTTTGAGAGTAGCAGCAGCAGCCATCTCGAGTTCAGAGTCAGTTTGTGATGCCACCTCCCGTGCTTTGGTGGCCCCAAGCGCGAGCTCCACCGCGTTCTGCTCATTTTGGACATGGATCGTAGCATTTTGCTCGTCAGCCGAGGAGTCATCAATATCAAACTTGTCCTCTTCCTCCTCTACTTCCTCATCACTCTCCACTTCTTCTTCAAGGGGCTCAGAGGAAAGTGACCCATCTACAGTTGAAGTAAAAGTGGTTCTCCGCGCACGGCTCGTCTTCGCTGGTCCTTCCTCCACGACAACGAACGATTTTTGTCTCTGGCGTTCGTTCCACTTCAGCGTGCGAGAAATCGAATGGAACCAGTCAGTAGACTGCTTGTCCGCGCATACTGTGGGAAATGGGTACTTCGAGGCGCTGATCTTTATATGGTCACCCTCTGCTCCGAGATTTAGCGCAGAGTCCGGCGACGTCATGTATAAAGCCGACTTACGCTTGAGCTCCACCCGCCCGCGGCCGTCAAACGAAGCCCATGCAGTACTGCGAGAGTTGTATGGAACGCAAATCCTGAGTTCCATGCTATCGGGAAGAAGCATGGGACGGAAGGAGAGTGTGTGGGGACAAATGGGGCTGATGAGGATAGCTGGGATCTCTGGATGAACAAGAGATCCACCGGCGGAAAGCTTTCACAGGGTCAGCAATTTCGAATGGAATCGCGTTTAAACTAATCTCACCGAATATGCAGTTGACCCAGTCGGTGTGGCTACACACAACCCATCCGCTTGTACGGTGGTCATGTGATGTTCGTCACCTGTACCATCGGAGTTAGGATGAGATACGGGAGAAGACTATTCTCACAAACCAAAAAGTTCCAACAAACTGACGTAGGGACTTGGTCCTCGATCTACGACGAGGTCGTTCAAGACTTCGAATGTTTCCACGGGACGGGTGGTGAAGCACATGATTTCCTTGTCCTTGGTGCATTTACCACCGTCGGGTAAGACCCCTGACCAGCCACCCTCGAGTGCTTCCCAACCACCCTTCTTCACATCTTTCATCATGATCTCGCCGGTCTCGCCCTTCTTGACTGCTTTCCTACACTTCCCTTTATCGAATACTGCACGATATACGGTGCAGGTGAATCGCATACGAAGGTTTACTCGGATACCCGCATCAATGGCAGAATCCAGCACTGCTTGATGGTCCGCAAAGTCAAAGTTCGTGAGAAACCCTAGAGAGCCCAGCGCAAACGGGAGGACAGGCGGAACAATGCGCTGGAACAACCACGAAGTAAAAAGCACGGTTCCGTCACCCCCCAACTGCAATTCTATTAGAACTGTGTAATAAGTCACCATACAAACACTTACAGTGACAACAAAATCAAATAGGTGCGGGCTACGACTGCACATTTCACTGGTCCAATACCGGAGTTGTCCCTCTTGTTGCACATGAGGGTCATCCTGAGACGTAAACGATGACATGGACGACAGCGAATTATTACTCGATGACCTCCTGCTTGGAAATGGTTCAAATAGCTCGGGATAGTCACGTTTAAGTCCGACAGCATCGAAGCGCCTAGACTGTCGTAGCTGGTGATCTACATAACTGTGCACATGCATGTATCAGGACATGATAAAGACCATTAATGTGTTGCTCACACGATAAGACCACGATGACCGTGGCGTGGTTTGAGCATGAGGTAAAGCGCGAGCTCGCGGGTCAACTTGATAAGCCTGTTGTCTCGTGCCTTGGTCACGATGAGGACACTTTGAATATTCGCGCGTATCCGAGCACGGCCTGCGTGGAATGAGCAGGAAGCACCACGTCAAGACCAGACCGACCTACCCAGCTGCTTGCTCATTTCTCGAACACCGACGGCAGTCTCCGCAAGCTGCCTCGTCAAACTACCACTGTGGGGATCATCGTCGTCCTCATTACAAGACAGCACGCGAGTGGTGCCATCTCTGCATGGAAACTCTACTGGCGGGGAAACTGTTTGGTTGCTCTGATAGCGTGGTCGTTGTGACTGTTGAAGGGACCTGGCTACACCGACGTCAATGCCAAGCACATCGTGCTCCTTGGTGTGCAACCAGTCCTGGAGCGATGCACCCTTGTCGAGGTGGGAGTGCACGAAGCATGGCGATTTAGTGGGGAAATGTGAAGAATCCATAGACAAGGGTGTCGAGCCAAAACTCGAGGGAGAACTTGAAATGGAGACTGGTGTTGCGCTACTGGTAGGTTGATGCGTAATAACGTCGGCTATCGTCGGCGATGTGGCGATGGCCTTATTACCAACCAAATTGGCTGGTGACTGTTTATCGACTACAATGTCGTGGTTCCAGGTAATGTTTGTTTGCAGAGAAGACAGAGACGGCAGCATTGATGGTCTGCTACCCCGTCTCGACAGCGAGGGCCGAATGACGCTCTCAGTTGGTAGGGAGTTCATGTCTGTGTTGTCGTCCACGTTCGAGTTGGTTCGGGATATGGTCGGTGAGGTGGGTGGGGTACTGAAGGTCTCCGCATCAGACTCGGGCGTGGACATTTCTCAGGTTACTTGTTCCGATAGGCTGGTGGGAGCGGCGAGAAGGCCTCAGAGCAACCAGAGGTGATCGGATACCGGCAGTCCTTTTAGCAGCCCTCCTTGCGTTGGGAGGGTCTCGGCTTTATACTCGACTCTCCCGCAAAACTCAGCTTGAAAACGATCACCCAGGCGACACAATATATGAATTCTGGAAGTAAGCGGAGTACATGTAAATTGTTTCTTGTCAACGATGTGCAACAACGTCTGATCGGGCACCGTCTCCAGGCCATGCGTTTTCTCACCACGATCACGACGAGCGTGAAGCCCGTTTCTCACAGTAGGATGGCTGAATCTTTATGGTTATGAGCTTCTCACATATGTTAGGCGACGTTAAAGGAGATATCCTCGCATGGCTATGGTTCCATTCCCTGCCTGTGACGGGCCCTTCCAGGACGTACTGAACACTGCGGACCCGCAGTGCCTTCTTCGATCACAAACGGGCGGTGGTCCGATTACGCTCAACGATCTCATGATACTCTACATATCACAGCACGCCCACAGCCCAATACCCTTGTCAAAGGGTCTGCTCCCGCATCTTTCTGACCAGCACCGATGTAGTGGGCACACAGGGGCGCTGATGGAGTCCAAGATTTCCCAACCATGCCGAACGTTGATACACACCCCGGCTCACGGATGCGGTGCGGGTCATGAGGGCTTATGCAATGCATATTCCCTGATGGGCCAGGGAATGCTCCCGAAGCTTACTTTCTTGCGCCGCCGCGGTGTGGTCGTTTTCCACACTTGTAAATGTATACTGCTTCCAGTTCCATGCGAGAAGTGACGCTCTTCAGAAGGCGGCCATGGGTTGCTGGTGGGCGACTGGCGACGTATATGATTAGGCACCTCGATCCAGATATTGTCGGGCTAATACTCCCGAGCTGTTGAACACTCGCTTTTAATTTCGTTCTTTTGCGTCCACGGAACAACGCCCGGAAGAAAAAACTTGAGTTTGTGTGATATATTACAAACGACGTCGCATCCTATCCCCATGTGCGCCCATTCCCAGTTGCTGATCAATTGCTATATGTACTACAGTAGCCCTTGCCTTCCTCAAAAGAAGACCGTATCGCGCAACACGAATCTCCTAAGCTCCCTGTAGTCCGACCTGTCTTTTGCGACCGCCCAAAGCCACACATCCAGCTCTGGAAGAGTGATATCCTTGATCCACTTCTGACTATCTGACAGGCCAGTGTCGTCTAATTGATGTGCGTACTCGACGATTTTTTCGCAAGCGTCTAAAGCTGCGGCGCGCAAAATATACGCCTGGTCCGAAGTGAGGACAGGTCCTTCTTTTGGCAGTGCCGTCCTTGGCTTTGTTCCTGGAGCCACAGCAGTACCTATCCCCGGCGTGTCCATGGGAACCGTGAGGAGCGAGTTAACTTTAGAATCGTTCGCGGCATCGGGGAATATACTGTGCAACGCAGCATCTTTTGCCCCCGAAAGGTCCAACACTCCCAGATGAATAAGTAGAGAAGGAAGGACGTTATCCGTAAATACCGGGACTTTTGTGGTGTCTGGGAGAGGGAAAGCTGGCGGCGAGGACGATCCAAAGCGCAGAGTCAACGCGTGGATGAGGAAGAGTGCCTTTTTGAAACAATATACGGCTGTTTCCAGACGACTAGCACTAAGCACCACTTTCTAGGGACCAAAATGAAAAACTGACGTCGTCCGTCCACAACTGCCATGTCCCGAAATGTAGGAAAAGCGCACACGAGCTGCAAAATGCTATCAATCTTGGTTCATTCAATGTGAGGTGTGGGAGGGACCTACGTCTTTGAGAATCGCATCCACAGTTACATCACTTCCTCCAGAGCGTTTGGATGTTAAGCTTCGCAGGACAAATGACCCCAAGTCTGGCATTCCTGATCGCTCCAGTATCTCACCCGTCTCATTCAACGTGGTGGTGATCAATTTGACTAGATCATATACGTGTCCGCCGAGCTCTCCAACGGTCACGCCCGGTAACGTTTCATGAGATCTTTCCACGTATATCCTGACAGACATGAGCTCTGCGATTTGCTGCGATTTGATTGTTCTCATTCCCTTGGCGGTGAGCAAATCACCTTGGCCAGTAGCGGAGGACAAGTACATGCCAAAGGCAAGCGCTCTCATGTTATCCCATGCACCACGACCAGTTTGTTCGTGAAGAGGCACACGATACCCTGAGGCAAAATTAAGAAGACAAAGTACGGAGAGGAAGTTTAGCTCGGATAGGACTGAGGGAAACTTGAGCGGGAAATGGAGCCCATGGTTGCTCGAGAAACGCTTGAACGTTTGAAGGAACGAGGGAGAGAATAACAGGCGTTTTACGGCATCATCTGTCACCTGGTATTAGGGATTGGTAAGGCGCTGTGCTCCGTAGGTAGGAACGAGACAAGCAGATGAATCTCGCATCGCAGAGGCTGTGGGACATCAGTCCATCGTGCCTGGTGGCAGCGACACTGACTACGCCGTGTTTGTAATACACGAGATGGAGTTTGGATACGCGTGAACTTGAACGAGGACTAGCAGATAGCCACTCACCTGGATATTTTGGGTTTCCCGAAGTTCTCTGGAGGATTTTCTAATTGCATCAACATAGCCACTCGGAAGAGGTGGCGTGAAATTTTGAGTAGTCATAGGAACCATAGCCGCAACGCGGACGTCGTGAATGAATGTCTCGGGGTTGCTCCAGCTGGTAGACGACCAGAGATGGCAAGACTGGCAATCTTATCGCCTACAACACGTGATCGCGGGCAAAATCTCGGTTGTGGCTTGGTTCAGCCTCATCGGTTTGCTACTTGTCAAACATTGGTCGTGTTCAAGTTCAGGCAGACTGAGGTGCAACATCTGGCAGACCACCTGCTAACCATCTAATAACCATGACCTTCTTATCTCAATGTTTAAAAAGTTCTAGATTTCTTTTTACCGGCCGTCATTTCCACTCGAGCGCTCCATTTGCCAATGAAGGTTAATGTTCTATTCGTGAATGTCGAAGCCTCCAAGTTGATGCTAAATTTCCCCGCTAGGAATCCGAGAACAGCTCCTCGCTGGAGTGAAGCAGGCCATGAAGGTATGTACACCGTTCCCTATGTCCCGTTGTATGGTTTTGACCTGTCGTGGCATCTCATACGCAAGTAGA